>BLSH010115771.1:1423670-1447829 GCA_018402905.1 Glandirana rugosa
GAGTTCCAAAAAATGGAATGGTAAAATACGTACTACCATTTTTTCACTTGGTGACTGGCTTAAAGTGACATTAAATGTTCATTGAAAAAACAATAACTAACATGTTGCACAGAGCAACCCAGATCCTCCTCTTTTCAGGTCCCCCGCTGGCACTCCTGGCTCCTCCTCTTCAGCCAGTGCCTCCAATAGCAAGCCACTTGCTCTGGGGGCACTGGAGCCCTGCTCTATGCATCTATAAGACACATACAGCCATGGCTCACCCTTGCTCTCTCCTCATTGGCTCACTAGCTGTGATTGACTCCCGCTGCTGTTTCAGCCAATGAGGAATGAGAGACCTGGAAGAAGCTCAGCTCTCGTACACGTCGCTGGATCGAGAGGGAGCTCAGGTAAGTATTGGGGGGCTGCTGTACACAGAAGGTTTTTTTTACCATCATGCATAAAATGGTAAGGTAAAAAACCTTGAGCCTTTAAAACCACTTTATGTCCCCCCGCCCCCCCCCCCCACACTCTAGCTCCAACTCAGAGCTTACACAGGGCACCCTTTCCTTATTCCTGGTGGCTGATTGGTTCAGCACAATTACATCTATCATTCATATCTCTGCGATGAGAATGCAGAAATTCACTGTCCGCCGCATACAGTCAGCGCTGGTCTCTTCTGGATGCTACTGGAGTGACTTGCCGTCTGCAGATTGAACACAGGAGGTTGCTTGCTGGACACCTCCGCCATTCAGAGAATGTGTTGTATTCTTTTTCAGTGGTGGATGACGCCATGACCGCTGCCTCATCCAATCAGAGAATGCCTTGTATGTGAAAATGTTAACCAATCATCAAGCATTAGCGCTGTCATGTGAGAAGAAGCAGAGTGAGTCACATGTTTCTCTATACCTGGAAGTACCGAATATTTTTCCTCACTTCAGCCAGCTAAATGGTGCGGTGGTGAATTGAAACATAAGTATCTGTTGCTGAGGAGTGGTGGTATACGATGGTAGCAGAGGCCACAGTGAGTGAGGACCTTTCCAGGGAGCAGACTAGCAGGTACTCAAGGCTGCCGTGATGTTCAAGCACCCCCTTCCCAAACCAGCAGGCGGTAAAATTCATTTTCATATAGGCCACAGATTTCTGATGTGTGTGGTGTTGTAAATGTGACAGTACAGGGAGTGTGTCACTGCCGCAGCCTTTACTCACACGCTGTACTCGTTAAGCATTGACACCTACACTGGTTAGTTAGTGTTAATAATGCATAGTCCTCTAGTATGTGCCTAATAAATAATTCCTGTTTCTACTCACATGGCATTTTCACTGATTTGCAGTGACAGCAAATAATTTATTGTTTTCTTCCTGCTTATCTAAAAGTATTTTTCTGATTTAGGTCACAGCATAGAGTGCCATATCAGCATTGCGCAACAATGCCTTTAGATGGAAAATCCGATATGGATCGGATCGGTCTATTCCGTGAGATGGGCTATATCAGTATTGGGGACACATATGTCACTCCTGGCTCTAGTAAGTATTTTTCAGCAAGGATGCTTCATCAAACCAGAGATAAGTAGAAAGGTATTTTATTATGGTGTGTGCTTGAAGATGGGAGGAAATACCAAATGTGTACAATTAAAATGAGACAAATTGTGAACATTCTATCTCTGTCTCTCATAGAGCTGCACAATTCTGGGAAAAATGAGAGTCATAATTTCTCTTAGGTTCACTGACAGACGCAGCTCTTCTTAAATGACACGTGGGTTTTATGTCGTCCTATCAGGAGTGACTAGGCAAAACAGATGCAAAAGCATCAGGGATAGGCTGGCCCCTCCCATGGGGGCCGTCCTCACCTGAGCCTATAAAACCCCCTGCTGGCCAATAGCATTCAGTTTTGTTTGCCTAGTGCAAAGGAGTTGACTGGGTTCCCTTATGGGACCTGCGTTTTTATGCATGTAATTTTTCTCTATGAAAAAGATGAAGACTTCTATCAAGTAGCCAGCCTTGGCATAGAGTGGATATCACGAATCCAAAGCTTTTCCCTGCCCGGCCACCTCCTGGCGACCTACCCTAAAATGACAGGGCTGCGTCGCTCAGGGCCCGTTCTGTGCGGGCGGCCTGTGGCTGTTGCCACTTGTGCCCAGTGTCTGGCTTTTGCCTTTCCAGTGGCCTTGGCCAGCAGCAATCCTTCCCGGGACAAGGGGGGAAAGTCTGCTTCGGGTGGCTACCCGCAACGCCCGTCGGACTGGTGAGTGGACCCCTCCTCCGCACTTAGGGTGTGGGGGGGGGGCGACATCCAGGGCAGTTTTTCATTTTAGCGGTAGCTTTTTTCCCTGTCAGGGGGGCACCTACTTATTGCCCTCCGCCCACCCCCCACCCCACGGCCCCCCCCCCCCTCTGGTCTGCCGCTTTCGCGTCGCGTTTGTGTTATTGAGGGCCCTGGGGCCTGTACCGGTGTTCCCACTGGGGAACGTTCGTTCGCATGCATTTTTAGCCACCTCCATTTTGTGACAGTTGGCTCATGCTGTGCGAGCGCCATTTTCTCCCCGGTGGCGGGTTTTGGTATTACACTCTGTGTAACTGCACGATTTCTCCTCAGAGAAGCGGCAGCTGCATGTGTGGTACAGTCCTCAGGCGCGCCTTTTTTCTCTCACAGCGCTGACAGGCTACAGGGCTAGGAGCAGCAGGTTTGGCTGGCTCCTTGGGGTGTGGATTTAGGTGGGCTTGTCCTCCCAGGCTCCCTGGGTGGTCTTGGGTGGCGGTGGTGATACGTGGGGGGGTCCCATTCAGGCCTATGTCTGGGGACGGCGATGCGGCGGCTATGGACCCTGCAGCGCCCTCTGATTTGGAGCCGGCTGAGCAACGCTCCGCACAAGCCCCTGCGGTCACTTTGGACCTCTTGCGGGCTCTTTTTGTGGAATTTATTCCTAAGGTTACTGATCCGGGCCCTGTGCCCCCTGCTAAGCGCTTGGCCCCACATGTCTCCTCAGGCGAGGGTTCAGATCATGAAGTCGCCTCGGTTACCCCCGTGGAACTCTCTGATGGCGAATTGGTCCTCTCAGATACTGAAGAGGACCAGGGGGCCTCAGTGGCGCGCGACAAGGCAATTGTGGCGGCGCTAATTGCTGACATTCGCCAGGCTCTGTGCCTTGCTCAGTCTGAGGAGGCGCAGACTTCCACTTATGTCTGTGGGTCTATGAAGCCTCCTAAGTCCCCTAGGGCTTTTCCCTATGATCAATTTTTTGAACGGGCTGTTTTTTAGGAATGGGGTTCCCCCAAAAATTCCTTCACTTTGCCTAAGCGTTTTGCAGTGCGCTATCCCTTTGAGGATGCTTTCCTTAAGCGGTGGGCTTCCCCTTTGGTGGACCCACCGGTGGCCCGTTTAAATAAGGCTACCACCCTTCCTGTGGAGGGTTCGCCCTCTTTTAAGGACGCGGCGGATCGTCACACGGAAATGGTGTCTAAGGCTATTTTTCAGGTAGCAGGTTTTGCTATGCGGCCAGCTCTGGCCTCAGTGCACACGTTTACTAAGTTTTACAAAGTTGATGTGTCGGTATCTGCAGATGCTGCTTTTGGCCGCAAAGTTTTGCGAGCAGCGGTGTGAGTGCGTCTGGCACTCCCTGAGAGGGTTCTGTTGGGTACAGTTGTTGTTGTTGTTTGCCCACCCCTGTAGATTTTGGCACTGCTTTGGGACGTCCCCACGTGTCATTTAAGAAGAGCTGCGTAAAATCCTTTTCTCTGAGTTCACTGACAGATGCAGCTCCCACCCCTCTGGTTTTTTTTTTTTTTTGTTGCACTGCTTGTGACAAACTGAATTCTATTGGCCAGCAGGGGGTTTTATAGGCTCAGGTGAGGACGGCCCCCATGGGAGGGGCCAGCCTATCCCTGATGCTTTTGCATCTGTTTTGCCTAGTCACTCCTGATAGGACGACATAAAACCCACATGTCATATAAGAAGAGCTGCGTCTGTCAGTGAACTCAGAGAAAAGGATTTTACGGTAAGTTATAATAAAATCCCTTTTTTTTGGCTTAGAATAAAGATCACAATTCTCTCCAGGATTCTCACGGCGTAACATCTTTCACATTCTACAAAAAAATTGGGCTAACTTTACTGTTTAGTTTTTTTTTTTTAATTTATTTAATTGTATTTTTTTTTTGCAAAAAAAAAATTGCATTTGAAAGACCGCTGCGCAAATACAGTGTGACATAAAATATTGCGACAACCACCATTTTATTCTCTAGGGTCCCTGCTAAAAAAATATATATATATCATTTTTGGGGGTTCTAAGTAATTTTCTAGCAAAAAATACTGCTTTTTAAGTTGAAACCAACAAGTGTCAGAAAAAGGTTTAGTCTTTAAATGGTTAAACTTCCCTCATTGACAGACCGAAAGTTCATTCCTTTGATCTAAAGAACAAAACGTTACAATGTTTATAGTTAGTTGAGGAAAGTTGTGAAACTTGGCAGACTGCCTGTTTTTTTGGGGTTTTTTGACAGCTCTCAGCTTGAGCAGAGAACTCTGCATAGAATTGGGAAAATGCTTTGTTAAGATCGTGAGGGGGGAAAAAATTGCGATCTCGATTCTTAATGATTAATTGTGCAGCTCTAGTCTCTCACACTATGTACAGTATCTCACAAAAGTGAGTACACCTCTCACATTTTGTTAATATTTTATCTTTTCATGTGACAACACTGAAGAAATTACACTTTGCTACAATTTAATGTAGTGAGTGTACAGCTTGTATAACAGTCCCCTTAGTGAAAACGTCCAAATTGGGCCCAAAGTGTCAATATTTTGTGTGACCACCATTATTTTCCAGCACTGCCTTAACCCTCTTGGGCATGGAGTTCACCAGAGCTTCACAGGTTGCCACTGGGGTCCTCTTCCACTCCTCCATGATGACATCACTGAGCTGGTGGATGTTAGAGACCTTGCACTCCTCCACCTTTCCTTTGAGGATGCCCCACAGATGTTCAATAGGGTTTAGGTCTGTAGACATGCTTGGCCAGTCCATCACCTTTACCCTCAGCTTCTTTAGCAAGGCAGTGGTCATCTTGGAGGTGTGCTTGGGGTCGTTATCATGTTGGAATACTGCCCTGCGGCCCAGTCTCTGAAGGGAGGGTATCATGCTCTGCTTCAGTATGCCACAGTGCATGTTGGCATTTAGGGTTCCCTCAATGAACTGTAGCTCCCCAGTGCCGGCAGCACTCATGCAGCCCCAGACCATGACACTCCCACCTCCATGCTTGACTGTAGGCAAGACACACTTGTCTTTGTACTCCTCACCTGGTTGCAGCCACACACGCTTGACACCATCTGAGCCAAATAAGTTTATCTTGGTCTCATCAGACCACAGGACATGGTTTCAGTAATCCATGTCCTTAGTCTGCTTCTCTTCAGCAAAACATTTGCGAACTTTCTTGTGCATCATCTTTAGAAGAGGCTTCCTTCTGGGATGACAGCCATGCAGACCAATTTGATGCAGTGTGCAGCATATGGTCTGAGCACTGACAGGTTGACCCCCCCACCCCTTCAACCTCTGCAGCAATGCTGGCAGCACTCATACGTCTATTTCCCAAAGACAACCTCTGGATATGACGCTGAGCATGTGCACTCAACTTCTTTGGTTGACCATGACGAGGCCTGTTCTGAGAGGAACCTGTCCTGTTAAAAGGCTGTATGGTCTTGACCACCATGCTGCAGCTCAGTTTTAGGGTCTTATAGCCTAGGCCATCTTCATGTATAGCAACAATTGTTTTTTTCAGATCCTCTGAGAGTTCTTTGCCATGAGGTGCCATGTTGAACTTCCAGTGACCAGTATGAGAGAGTGAGAGCAATAACACCAAATTTAACACACCTGCTCCCCATTCACACCTGAGACCTTGTAACACTAACGAGTCCCATGACATCGGGGAGGGAAAATTGCTAATTTGGCCCAATTTGGACATTTTCACTTAGGGGTGTACTCACTTTTGTTGTCAGCGGTTTAGACATTAATGGCTGTGTGTTGAGTTATTTTGAGGGGACAGCAAATTTACACTGTTATACAAGCTGTACACTCACTACTTTACATTGTAGCAAAGTGTCATTTGTTCAGTGTTGTCACATGAAAAGATAGAATAAAATATTTACAAAAATGTGAGGGGTGTACCCACTTTTGTGAGATATTGTATGTCAACCTAAAACATTTTTTTGTTTTGGTCTGAGTGGACATTAGAACCCCTGTCAGATTTTTACTGCTATCTGGGACTATCTACAACAGGGAAACCTACAGCAATAAAAAGCTGAGAGGGTTTCTAGCCTTACCCTGCTATACTGATAAAAATAAATTTTAATTACTTACTGTGTTGCTGTTGGAGATTTTTTTTCTCACTTCCCGTTTGATAAAATCATTGTCACCATGAAAATGACATGGAACATGGAAATTACTCTAGTGCAGCCCCAGATATTACTAAAATTTGAACAGGGGTGCTAATGCTTCACTGATGTTCTCAAAACTAAAAAAAAGAAATTTCGAATGTACATACACTTTAATTTTAATGCAGAAATCCATCCAAAAATAAAAATGAATAACCATTTACCATGTCACTAAACAATATCTTTGTTCTCCAAAAATAACCCATACACATAGATTAGGGTGCAGCATGCTATTTCACCATTTTTTTTCTGAAAAGATGAACTTACACTTTAAGTTGATGGTCTGTCTAATCAGCCTTTATTACTGTTACTTTGTATAAACCTCTCAAGAATTAAAAATAGTGTGCTGTATGGGTACCATGCACAGGTCATTTTCCCGTTTCTCTAAAAACCCTGTAATTGGGCTATTCACTTACAGTGGAGTTGAAGTCATTTTTGTGTTTATTAAAAGTCAGCAGCTACAAAAACTGTAGCTGCTGACTTTTAATAAACGGACTCACCTGTCCCAGGATCCAGCGATGTGGTTGCCCGAACAATCGATTCTCTCCCTCTCCTCTTCCCGGCATTATAACTGTGGGCACCCGGCTGTGACAGCTTGTGGCTTCACGCCTCCTGAATGGTTGGGCTATCTTGTTAATGTCCCAGAAGAGAAGGGAGAGGGAGAGCAGAACTTCCGCTCCTGACCGTCTAGGCGGTCCGAGCGGAAGTGGAAGCGGGTACCTGTCAAAACTAGGTACCCCCCCAAAAAAAATAAAGAATGACATGGCATGAAATGTAGCATAGGAGAAGGGGAGGACTGCTTAAAGCAGAACTTCCCCTTTTGGGTGGAACTCCGCTTTAAATGCGTGTAAAAAAGTTTACCTAGTAGTCCTTTTGCAAAGTTGTATTGTGAACATTTCTCAGAGGCGATCCCTAGACACTACTATCTACAACGAGATCATTATTTTGACCAGAGTTTTCTTTTAAATCCTGGCATTGTAAAGCCAAAAGTTTTGAGAATGACACAAACTCTGCTGCTTCAGTGTTTTTAGATCCTTTTGTCATTGCTATGGTATACTGAAGTACAATTACAATCATTTCATGAGTGTGAAAGGCTTTTCTTGACAATTACATGAAGTTTATGCAAAGAGTACATTTTTGCAGTTACATAGTTACATAGTTAGTCAGGTTAAAAAAAGACACAAGTCCATCTAGTTCAACCAAAAAAAAAAAAAAAAATAATATATAACCAAACAATCCTATATACAATCCTTCACCCACAGTTGATCCAGAGGAAGGCAAAAAACCCCAGCAAAGCGTGATCCAATTTGCTATAACGGGGGAAAAAATTCCTTTATGATCCCCCGAGAGGCAATCGGATTCATCCTGGATCAACTTTACCTAAAAATGTTAGTACCCAGTTATATTATTTACATTAAGGAAAGAATCCAGGCCTTCTTTAAAGCAATCAACCATGCTGGCCAAAACCACCTCTGGGGGGAGTCTATTCCACATTTTCACAGCTCTTACTGTGAAGAAACCTTTCCGTATTTGTAGATGAAATCTTTTTTCCTCTAGACATAAGAGTGCCCCCTTGTACTTTTGTGATGACCTTAAAGTAAATAACTCAACACCAAGTTCACTATATGGACCACTTATATATTTGTACATGTTGATCATATCCCCCCTTAATCTCCTCTTCTCAAGAGAGAATAAATTCAGTTCCTCTAATCTTTCCTCATAGCTAAGCTCCTACATGCCTTTTATTAGTTTGGTTGCCCTTCTCTGCACTTTCTCCAGTTTCCCGATATCCTTTTTGAGAACTGGTGTGCAAAACTGAACTGCATATTCCAGATGAGGTCTTACTAATGATTTGTACAGTGGCAAAATAATGTCTCTATCTCTGGAGTTCATACCTCTCTTAATACAAGAAAGGATTTTGCTTGCTTTGGAAACCGCAGCTTGGCATTGCATGCCATTATTAAGCTTATGATCTACCAAAACCCCCAGATCCTTCTCCAGTATGGATTCCCCCAGTTATACTCCCCCTAGTATATATGATGCATGCATATTCTTAGCCCCCAAGTGCATAACTTTACATTTATCAACATTAAACCTCATTTGCCAGATAGTCGCCCAATTAAACAGTGCATTGAGGTCTGCTTGTAAGTTGGAGACATCCTGCAAGGACGTTATTCGACTGCATAGCTTGGTGTCATCTGCAAACACTGAAATGGTACTTTTAATCCTAGACCCTATATCATTTATAAATATATTGAAAAGTAAGGGTCCCAACACTGAGCCTTGGGGTACACCACTGATAACCTTAGACCATTCAGAATAAGAACCATTAACCACTACTCTCTGAATCTGGTCTTTTAGTCAGTTTTCTATCCATTTACAAATTGATCTTTCCAAGCCTGTAGACTTTACCTTATCCATTAGCCGTGTGGGGAACGGTGTCAAACCCTTTTGCAAAATCCAAGTATACCATGTCCACAGCCACCCTTCCTTATTATACCAGTATAGGGCGCAGAACAACAGGAATAGAGCAAATGTTTCTACAAGGATCTGAGGGAAAACATGATAAAACAGCTTCTTACAGTGAATAAGGATCAAGGGTTTTGTGCTCCACGCTTCGCTTTCATCCTGTCCAGCTGGCTGATACGATCACACGCTGGTGAACAGCTGAGGACGCCGCAGCAGTGTTGCCCTACCATCTCCTCCTGGCCGGATCGGCTCCCCCATCATCCTTCCTACTTTGGACTGTGATCGTGCCTGTGTACTACACACATTCTGTGAGTGTTTTTAACCGTTGAAATAAATGTATCATTCTACATATTACACTTAGAGGCGCCTCTCTTTGCCTTTTCTTACAGGCACCCTTCTGTCCAAGGTTTTACTTACCTCCTCATAAAAAAAATCCAGTTTGTTTGATAAATTCTGTCTTTCATGAATCCTTAAAACATTTTTTTTCCAACAAGAACTCATCTATGTGGTCTTTTATTAGACTCTCCAGTATCTTCCCAGCTATAGAAGTTAAACGAACAGGTCTATAGTTACTTGGTAAAGACTTTGATCCATTTTTAAATATGGGCACCACATTGGCCCAAAGCTAATCCAGTGGTACTATTCCAGTCATTAAGGAGTCCCTAAAAATTAGATACAATGGCTTTGAAATGACAGAGCTCAATTCCTTTAGGATCCGTGGATGGACGCCATCTGGTCCAGGTGCTTTATCTACCTTTATTCTGTCTAAATACTTCTGGACCATTTCACTTTTGAGCCATCTGTGTCACTACCACCCCCATCATGGACATGAGCTCCCCCATGCTCCTTTGTATACACAGAGCTGAAAAAAGTATTTAATACGTTTGCCTTCTTTGTCCCCAGTCACGCACTCTAGATTATTTTGTAAAGGGCCTACATGCACAGACCTGACCTTTTTACTATTAATATATTTGAAGAATTTTTTGGGGTTTGTCCTACTATCTTTTGCAATCCGTCGTTCGTTGTGAATTTTTGCACCCTTGATTTCCTTTTTACATATTCTGTTATATTCTTTGTAACATTTAAGAGATGATAGTGTTCCATCATTTTTATATTTTTTAAATGCTCTTTTCTTATCATTTATAACTTCTTTAACTTTTGCCGTGAGCCACATAGGTTTTCTTTTTTGCCTTTTAAACGTATTGCCCATGGGAATATACTTTTTCAAGACCTCTGCAATTCATCCTGGCATGCTGTCAATCAACTTCTGGGCCACATCATGACTGATGGCAGCTCATTCTTGTATAATCAATGCTTGGAGTTTGTCAGAATGTGTGGGCTTTTTATTTTGTTTACCTGCCTCCTGAGGATTGACCACAAGTTTTCAATGGAATTAAGGTCTGGTGAATTTCCTGGCCATGGACCCAAAATGTTGATGTTTTGTTCCACAAGCCACTTAGTTAACATTTTTGCCTTATGGCAAGGTGTCCCATCATGCTGGAAAAGGCATTGTTCCTCACCAAACTGTTCTTGGGTGGTTGGGAGAAGTTGCTCTTGAAGGATGTTTTTGTACCATTCTTTATTCATAGCTGTGTTCTTAGGCAAAATTGTGATTGAGCCCTCTCCCTTGGCCGAGAAGCAACCTCACACATGAATGGTCTCGGGATGCTTTACTGTTGGCATGACACAGGACTGATGGTAGCGCTCACCTTTTCTTCTCCGGACAAGGTTTGTTCCTGATGCCCCAAACAATCAGAAAGGGGATTCATCAGAGAAAATGACTACCCCAGTCCTCAGCAGTCCAATCCCTGTACCTTTTGCTGAATATCAGTCTATCCCTGATGTTTTTCCTGAAGAGAAGTGGCTTCTTTGCTGCCCTTGACACCACGCCATCCTCCAAAAGTCTTCACCTCCCTGTGCGTGCAGATGGACTCACACCTGTCTGCTGCCATTCCTGAGCAAGCTCTACACTGGTGGTGCCCCAATCCCACAGCTGAATCAACTGTAGGAGACGGTCCTGGCGCTTCCTGGACTTTCTTGGGTGCCCTGAAGCATTCTTCACAAATGCAGTGGAAATGTTTTTTTATTGTATTAACTTAATTTTCATGGCAAAGAGGGACATTGCAATTAATTGCAATTCATCTGATCACTCTTCATAACATTCTGCAGAATATACAAATTGCGATCAGAAAAATTGATCATTCACAAAACTTTTGGCTACGACTATGCGCTGGGCTGTGTGTATCCTCTGCTGCACTATTATTTGTTGCATGGTTCCTGGGTCTCTTGGTGGACTAAAAAACACCTGCTCTCTATGTTATGGAGAAAAGGTGAAGGTGAGGTGTTCTGTAGTCCTAGTACATCATGTGCTTATCCTTAGATACAGTACAGTGAGTGAGCGTTGTCACCCTTAGACAGGAAGTGAATTACTGGCAGGATCTTTAGGTGAAAATAAGGGAAACAAGCCTGAAAAATAAAATTAATGCAGCCATCACATTTAAACAGTAGGAATCTGTGATATATTTAATTTTTGTTCCTCGGGTTAGATATAAGTTAAAGCGGTTGTATCCCCTAGAAAAAAAATAAAAAACACCTGCAAGGCAAAGGCATAATGAGTTAGTATGCACCGCATACTAGCTCATTATGCAGTACTTACCTCAGACCGAAGCTCTGACAGGTCTGCCTGGTCCCCAAAGAGGGAGCTGCCAGCTTCCTTCCATGGATCCTTCCGGGTACGTGGCTCTGGTTCTGTGAGTGCGCCGCGAGACATCACTCCCGCACATGCGCGGGGGACCGTCTTTACGACGGACTTTCCAGCAGGGTCCGGCGATATGCGCTGGGCCTTCACTGCGCATGCGCCTGCTGACGTCAGTGGCGCTTGCAGTGAGAATATCTCCTAAACCGTACAGGTTTAGGAGATATTCTTTTTACCTACAGGTAAGCCTTGTTATAGGCTTACCTGTAGGTAAAAATGACTTTTTAGGGATACAACCGCTTTAAATTAGAACTAAAGGCAAAGCCTTTTTTTTTTTTTTTTTTGAATAGAGTAAGGGAATGTTTCTATTTATTTATTTTTTTGCCATCTGTGTCCCGTTGTGGAGATTTTCACTTCCTGTCCCATAGCCAAAACAGGAAATTTCTCCAAAGTGAGGGAATCCTTGGTTATCAACAGAACTAGTGTCCCCATTGGAAGATTTATTTTCAATTCCTGTTGAGGTGCCAATCCACAATTTGGGAATCTTTCACATTCATTGCTTTTTAATTCTATTTTAATGGTAAAAAGTATAGTTGTGTTTTTTGGGGGAAAAGTACATGTTTGCCCTAAATTTTGACATTCCAGGAATGTATCATTTATAATTATAAGAGATTAATAAAGTGATTAATTTGTTGTAACACGCACATTTCTAGAGACTAAGCTCAGCTGTATTCTGGTTTTAAGAAACATAGGATATTTACTGCCTCTGACAGAAGATCCCTTTCACCCTTGACCAGGACTGTGAGATCAGATGTCTCCAGTGTTTCTTCAGGTGTAACCTTGCATTGCTGTACCTGTCCATGCTGTTAGAGAGAATTAGTTTGCCAAAGCAATATATACATAGCAGTAGGAAGAAACGGATGCCAATACTTATAGGGGAAATCAGGGTGCGGTATAAGCCTTCAGTGTTACAGCAGAGTCTAATGCAGGGGTTCAAATTTCTATAAGGCCTCATACACACGGGCGTATCTAAAAAATAAACAAAACGTCGGGCCCGACGTCAAGGAAAAAAAGTCGACGTTTTTCGGCGTTATGCATTGGCTTTTTTGAGCGTTAGTGAGTGTCGGCGTCAATAGGCGTTTTTTTAAAAAAATCATCCCTCTGCTATTTTTCAACCTAAAAACGTCGGCGTCAAAAAACGCCAGAAAACGCCGGTACAATATTAGGTGGCGTTTGTTGACGTTTTGTGGCGACGGCGTAAAAAACCGTCAAAATGTTACAACCTCAGAACGCGATGGCCATGGGTTCTACTTTCTGCTCACTAACGCCGACGCCATCTAGAGCTCAAAAACGCCGACGTTTTTATGGGGCCATTGACTAACATGGAGAGCTGCAAAGAACGCCAGAAAATGCCGGCGTCAAAAAACATCCGTGTGTATGAGGCCTAAATGTTGAAAACCTCTTGACACTTAATGGGAAAGATATTGTTGAATCTTACCAACATATAGATGCTGTGCTATGAGAATTCATATGCAGAACTAAAGTATAATGTGTGCATTATTCCAGAGCCATTTAATGAAGCCGCAAGTAAAAACAGGCAAATGCTTCCCGGAGGCTCCAAGACCATGGCCAACACCTTGGGAGGATACTTTGATGCTCAGTTCAAACGTACATTTGAAGGTGAAGCCTATACAGATTCACTAAAACAAAGAAGGCAGTACCATATGCAGCAGGCCAAGAAGAACTTGGGAAAAGCATTCCTGCCAGCTAATGGGGAAAAAAAGCCGTAAGTAGAGAATCTTTTGATTTGGGTAGATCATACTGTGTCGCCAACTTTTTGTACATCTCAAGTACATCTGGCAAGATCTGTGCATTTCACTTCTCTAATCCATGCAAGTATCCATTCAAATTCTTCCTTTAATTTTCCAATGTGGATTAGACAAATTGAAAGCAGAAGCTACTACAAGTTGTATTTATTCAAGAGGCCCTATCAAAGGGTTGTGTAATATGTGAAAGATGGACACAATGTGGGAGATTTACTAAAACTGGAGCACTCAGAAGCTGATTGGCTACCAGGCACAGCTGCACCAAATTCTAACTTCAAGAAAAAGGAGAATGGCCGCACACCACAATGAGAAGGATAATGTTAAATATTCTTTATTGGAGTCATCATGCCAAAGAGGATCACAGGAACATGCTCAAGCACGCAATAGTCGTGTGAAACGCATTAACCAGTCATGTTCCTGTGATCCTCTTTGGCATGATGACTCCAATAAGGAATATTTAGTGTTATTCTTCTTGTTGTGGTGTGCGGCCATTCTCTTTTTTCTTGGATTACCTGCTGGTGGTGGTGAGCCGAGCACCTACTCCGGGTTGCGGATTAATTATCGTCTGAGCAGTGTCCTTATTTTTCTTAGCTTCTAACTTCAGCTTGTTCAATTAAGCTTTGACAAAAAACTAAGCTAATTGGTTTCTATGCAGAGCAGCACCAGATTTTGCACTCTCCAGTTTTAGTAACTCAACCCCGATTTGTCATTCTACCAGCAGAAATAAATATATGGTACAACATTAAACTGCTTACAAACATGTAACACATATATGTGGTGTCCAGAAAATGGGCTTTCTTTTCTAGGCGGCACATACAGTATATTATCAAAAGTATTGTGACGCCTGCCTTTACACAGACATGAACTTTAATGGCATCCCATCTTAGTCTGTAGGGTTCAATATTGAGTTGGCCCACCCTTTGCAGCTATAACAGCTTCAACTTTTCTGGGAAGGCTGTCCACCAGGACCAGGTTTAGAAGTTTGTCTATGGGAATGTTTGACCATTCTTCCAGCACATTTGTGAGGTCAGGCACTGATGTTGGACGAGAAGGCCTGGCTCGCAGTCTCCACTCTAATTCATCCCAAAGGTGTTCTATTGGGTTGAGGTCAGGACTGTGCAGGCTAGTCAAGTTCCTCCACCCTAAACGTGCTTATCCATGTCTTTATGGACCTTGCTTTGTGCACTGGTGCGCAGTCATGTTGGAACAGGAAGGGGCCATCCCCAAACTGTTCTCACAAAGTTGGAAGCATGAAATTGTCCAAAATGTCTTGTATGCTGACGCCTTAAGAGTTCCCTTCACTGGAACTAATGGGCAAAGCCCAACCCCTGAAACACAACCCCACACCATAATCCCCCCTCCACCAAGTGATTTGGACCAGTGCACAAAGCAAAGTCCATAAAGACATGGATGAGCGAGTTTGGATAAATTAGAGCGGAGACTGTGAGCCAGGCCTTCTCGTCCAACATTAGTGCCTGGCCTCACAAATGCAGTTCTGGAAGAATGGTCAAACATTCCCATAGACTCACTCCTAAACCTTGTGGACAGCCTTCCCAGAAGAGTTGAAGCTGTTATAGTTGCAAAGGCTGGGCCAACTCAATATTAAACCCTACAGACTAAGACGGGGATGGCATACAGGGGTGTATAAAGGCAAGTGTCCCAATACTTTTGGTAATATAGTGTACATGTACTCCTGTGTTTGTGTTGAAAGCACGCTCCCAGCACTGAAAGCGAGCTATTAGCAACAGCTCCAAGTCCTGTTCTAAGGTTCGGGAGCCGGGAGAACTGACTCCCAATCATGCAATCACTGTTATTAGCCAATCCCAGTGATCACCACTGTGAAGTCCAGTCTCATTGTTGCTTTTCTTCTGATCATGAAGGGATTAAGGAAAATAAGGTGAAAGAATGTTAAAGTAGAACTATGGTCAAAATGAAGAAATCGGTTATGCACCTATACAGTCGGTTAAACATGTCACTGATTGTTTTGCAAAAAGCAGTAAGGATGGTGAGATATCTACCTTGTCTTCAGCTTTCATGTGCACTTCCTTTAGTGAGGTGACAACTTTACTTCCTGGTTTTTTAATTGCCTGTGTTGAACAGCACACATGTTGTCCCCATTTGCATCTATATCTCTCTACAGAAACGTCCTGACATCACTGGGGGAGGGGCTCCTATATCCATGGAAATCTCAGCCATTCATTCTACTTACAAGTCCTGATTAGGCCCCGCCCACAATCTGCCTGTGAAGCCCCACCCCTCCCACCTATGTCCCACCTTTGCCTGCCCACAGGCTCTGTCTCTATACAGTCAGCTCCTAGGTTTGATTTTGTTCTGCCAGTTTACAGTTTGGCAGAGGAGAGCAGGCAGGGAGAAGCACATAGATTAATAGACTGATCTGTGTGCAAATTAACCTGTAATGACTTGTACTGTCTTACATAGCACACACCCAGCTATTGATTGGCAGATGAGTGTGTGTTATGTAAAATAGACTGAGCACCACAGAAACCTGGAGGAATGGGGGGAGAGACAAACCACTTCACTGAAAGGAAATTACATCTGACCTCTAATCTGCTCTACTCCTCCCACCATCTCTAGCAGTGTATTGCAAAGAAGAAAAGAATGGGAGATTACAGATCATACTTGTAGCTACATGGTAGGAAAATAATCATATCAGTTATGTTTATTACCATGTGTAACTTTCAGGTATTTATGAGGATTTACTAAAATATGTATGTTGCCTTTAGTTGTACTTTAAAACACTGGAAACAGACCTATGAAAATAAATAGACATATGAAAGAAACCTGAACTAAATGAAAAAGATGAATCAGAGTTTGCTCTGTAGTCAATAGAGCTTTGTTTTGCCGTGTCTGTATTATTATAGTTTTCATTGTGTAAGTAATGTGATAACCATACAATCTTCTCTCTATTTTTTTGTAGATCTGGTCTGGGCAACTTTTATGGAACTTTGGGTGGTCCAGTTCCGGCTTTTAGTGCAGAATTAAAACCAAGGAAGGCATATACTGCACCGGGGAAAAATATCTATTCTAACCCTCCCAAGAAGGGCACAGGATATGGGTAAGGTTTTACATACAGTGGTGCCAATTAGCAAAAACAGGATCCACAATAACCAGAGCAAAATTGAAGCAGTTGCTTATTGCACTTACATTTGCACTTACATTTAATCTCTAGGATCTAGCAAGGAATCTAATTTGGCAATTAAAAGCACAACTACTACATATTTGATCTTGTTCTTGTAAATCAGACTCTACATTTTTACTGCAGGCTGCTGTGCTGTGCATTGAAATCACTAATTGCCTTTCCACAGATATCCAAGCCTCACTATAGGTAAACAGTACCCATATGCTTCTGATGACTATGACAGATCAAGAGAACTGATGAAGGTTAGTTTACTCCTAACATGTTTCTCGTTAAACAGGTACCCTCCTCCAGTCTTCTTCTATTTGGAATATTGCATCTTTGTAAAATAAAAGATTTTTCATCAAGCTATAACTTGCACCAGGCAATACCAGCACTCCATTAGCGGAATGCTGTGGCTTCAAGAGGGCTTCCTTGTTTTCCAAAGGAAATTAAATTAAAACTCATTAAGACTAAGTGAACAATTCTTTAAAAATGTAACATTTTATTGATACAAAAATATTATTTTTAACCACTTCACCCCCAGAAGGATTTCCCACTGTAGGACCAGAGCACTTTTTGTGATTCGGCACTGTGTTGCTTTAACTGACAATTGCGCAGTCGTGCGACGTTGTACCCAAACAAAATTTGCGTCTTTTTTTCCCCACAAAACTGTATTTTTTACTTACCGTAAAATCCCTTTCTCTGAGTTTTTTGACAGGCACAGCATCTTCATGGACTAAGTGGGTTACACTGCCCTCTTCAGGAGTTTACTAGGAAGAACAGGCAGTTCTAACAGCAAAAAGAACACAGACAGACACAACCCGTCCCAGGGGGCAGTCCCCACTGGCAGATAACCCTCCACCCAGCTCTGCTAGCTCAGTTTGTAACAAGCAGTGCAACGTAATAAGAGGCTGTGCCCGTCAACAAACTCAGAGAAAGGAATTTTACAGCAAGTAAAAAATCCCATTTTCTCTTTCATTCGCTGACGGGCACAGCATCTTCATGGACTAAGTGGGACATCCAAAAGCAGTTCCAAAAATGAGGGGTGGGTAACAGAACAACAACAGAACTACACCCAACCGAACCCTCTGTGAGGAACCAAACTTGTCTCACACCGCCGTCTGCAAAACTTTGCGGCCAAACGCAGCAGCCAAGTATGCTAAACCATCAACTTTGTAGAACTTTGAAAAGCTGTGCCCAGAGGACCAAGTAACCGCCCTGCACACCTGAGACAGACGCCTGATGTCGGAAGCCCAGGACGTGCTAATCGCCCTGGTAGAGTGAGCTGCGACTGGGAAAGGAATCTCCAGACTTCGAACAGCATAGGCTCAGGTCACCGTCTGTCTAATCCAACGTGATAGAGGCCGACGATGCCGCCAAACCTTTGCGTGGGCCATCCACCACCACAAAGAGAGCATTCGACCTCCGAAAGGAAGCCGTGGTCGCCAGATACACCCGCAGGGCCCAAACGACGTCCAGAGAGTGCAAAGCAACCCCTTAGGATGAGACAGGCACGGGCATAGCAAAGGAATGACAATGTCCTCTTTGATATGGAAAGAAGATACGATCTTTGGCAAAAAAGAAGGTGATGGGCGCAAAACCGCCTTATCTTTGTGTAGGACCAGATATGGGGACCTACAAGACAGAGCCGCCAGCTCAGACACCCGCCGAGCGGATGTGATAGCTTCCAGGAAAGCCACCTTTTGCGAAAGCAATTGCAGCGATGTCTCCCTGAGATTCTCAAGGGGCGGCTTCTGAAGTACGGAGAGGACCAATTGAGGTCACATGGCGCCAGAGGCGCCCATACCTGGGGGGCGACACGTCGAACCCCCTGTGTGAAAGTTCGGATCAAAGAATGCGTCGTCAAGGGCCGCTGAATAAAAGATCGCCAGGGCAGAAAACCTGCCCCTTGATCGTACCCAACGCCTGCTTCAGGTCAAGACCCCTCTGCAGAAAAGCCAGAACCCGAGATAACGAAAAAGATCGGGGATTCCACCCCCCAGTCTCGCCCCAGGCAATATAAGCCCTCCAGATGTGGTGGTAATCTTTCGGGAAGTGGCCTTACATGCCTTAAGCATGGTAGGGAGCACCGAGTCCAAGACACCTCCATCCCTCAACACCTGGGATTCAATAGCCAGGCCGCTAAAGCCAGAGAGGGTAAAGCTGGATGCAAGATGGGCCCCTGGGACAGCAGATCCTCGCGAACCGGGAGTCGCCAGAGGACGACCCCCACCATACGCACTACGGCGGCGTACCAAGGGTGGTCGGTATGCCCTCCGCTTCTATTCTGCGCAGAAGGCGTGAAAGCAGCTTGAGAGGAGGAAGGCATATATGAGTCGATACCGAGCCCATGGAGCTACCAGAACATCCGCTGCATCCGCTAGGAAAACCCTTGGTCTGCACCTTCCGATTGAGATGGGATGCTAACAGGTCCATGTCTGGAGAACCCCATCTCAGACCTATCTGATGGAACACGTCCGGGTGCAGGGAACACTCTCCCAAAATTCTACACCCGGAATGTGGACAGCGGAGATTGCAGGAACATGGCATTCTGCCCACCGCAGAATGAGGGCTACCTCCGAAGCCGCAGCCGAGCTTCTTGTCATGCCCTGGTGATGCACGTATGCCACGGCCGTGGCACTCTCTGACTGAAACTGGACAGGGAACCCGTACAGCCACGTGGTCCAATGCGAGAGGCAGCACCTGATGGCCCGCAATTCCAGGACATTGATCGGGAGACCACTGTCCCTGGGCTGAGAACAGCCCCAGGACTCCTCCCCAGCCGGTCAGGCTGGTGTCCGTTGTGACCACCATCCAATGAAGGAAAAGGAAAGACTTCCCCAACCATAGGGCCGAAACCCGCAGCCAGCAGAGCAGCAAAGCCCTCACCTGGTGGTCCACCCGGATTAGCCGATCCAGGAATGAGGGGGACTTGTCCCACTTCAGAAGGATCTCCCGCTGCAGAGCACGGGTGCGGTACTGAGCGTAAGGGACCGCCTCGAAGGTGGCCACCAGGAGGCCCAGGACCCGCATGCAAAAGCGTAGGGAAGACCATTTCTGGGACAACCACCTTCGCCTGGGCTGCATCCAGGATCAGACCCAGATACTACAGACGATGCGACGAGGTCAGCACCGACTTCTGCCAGAACCGGGGTCAGCAGCATGGTGAAGACCCGAGGTGCAGAAACCAGGCAAACGGGAGAGCCACGAGCTGGTAGTGATGCTCCCCGATCGCAAAGCGCAGGAAGCGCTGGTGCTGGGTGCACATGGGAACATGCAGGCACGCATCCTTGATGACGAGGGAAGCCAGGAAAACGCCCTGGTGCAGGGCCGCGAACCCGCACCCAAACAGGGCCTTCAGCCTGCCCGCGGGCAGCCGCTTACGCTGCCAGGGATGCTTCTGTCCACCCGCGGGGCCTTGGCAGGCTGCCCGAGGGGCGGGAGGGACAAAAAAGCCGCCTACGGGCTGTAAAGGAGGGACCCTGTCTGCTATGGGACTCCTTACCCTTCCCCATCACCGGGAGAAGGGTGCTCTTCCCTCCTGTGAGATTCTTGATGATCTCATCCAAGGAGGCTCCAAAAAGCCGCCCATCCTGAAAAGGCAAGTCCGCCAGGACCTTCTTGGAGGCTTGGTCTGCCGACCAGCATCTTAGCCAGAGCCAATGCCTGGCCACCACCGAGGCCACGAACGCCTCAGAGATCAGGGGGGCTGCGCCCAGGGCTGCACTGCACAGATACTGAAACCCATGTACAAGCTGTTCAGCGAGTTCCACACATGCAGGGGGAACCTGTGCATTGCTCATCTGCCACAGTTTTGCCCATTGAGTGAGCATTTGCGACACCAGCACAGAGGCCACAACGGGCCGCTTGGCTGACCCTGTCAGACCAAATATGAATCTGACGAGAGCCTCGGCCTTCCTGTTAGCCGGGTCCTTGAAGGACGGCGTGCCTTCCACTGGGATCGTGGTTGCCCCGTACAGGGGGTGATGCCCATTCTTTCAACAAGCTGTCCTCGAAGGGATAATGCACAGCGAAACGTTTGGGTATGGGAAGGGAGCTCTGAGCCCGTTCCCAGTCTCGATAAACAAACCTATCCAGGTAAGACACATAGGAGAAAACCTTAGCCACGCGGGCCGGTCTATGTGACCCGAAAGGCACCTCCTGTGAGGGTCCCACACTTCAGGGTTTCACGCACTGAAGTGATCAGGGCGTTCACTAGTGCCTAGCAGCAGTGGTCGCCGCAGACTCGTCCTCACTATCGTGAGCGTCAGGGACCTCGCCATCCGACAGCTCCCCGCCACAGTGGAGCCCCCATCGGGGTCCGAATCCTCACCAGAGGGAGGGGAGGGCAAGGGCCGCTTTCTCGCCGCCCTGCGATCCCACAGCGGCTCTAACCAGGAGACTAACATCTCCAGGACCGCCGACAGAGCGTCCATAGGGAACGGAGTCCCCCTATCGCCGCTGCTGCTGCTGGAGTTGCTGACCACAGGGAGATGCAAAGAGAGAGAGCGCTCTCCGCCGCACAGGGGGGTAAAACGGCACCAAGAACGACCGGGACCACCCCCCAGCACACTCTGGTCGGCACACATGCATAGGCCACAAGAACATGGCTGCCGATGCACATTAGAGGCCGAAAAACCACAGCAGGAGCACCGCGACTACAACAAAATGGCCGCCGGCCGCTCCGGAGGCCGAACCATGCGGCCAGCTACAAGAAAATGGCAGCCGGACCATGGCAAAATGCCCGCCGATCGATCCGACCGTGCCGAAAGCAGCACAAGAGGAGGAGGAGAGGGGGGCCAGCTAGGGGCCTGGGCACTCACCCTGGGAGCCCCGGAGGGAGGGAAGGGAGCCCAGCGACAGTGCAGCACCGAAGGGGGGTGAAGCAAAGGAGAGAGGGGGGACCACCCGCCAGCCTAACACCCCAGGAGGTACCTGCCAGCTCCCCCCCAGACCCCCGAGGGGGAGGGGGCGTACTTACCCCATCTAGTCGGACGGAGCGGGTATCCCACCCGAGACAGACCTGCCCACCCGGCAGGCCGGGGGGAGCTGTCAGCCATGGGTGCAAAGGGACACGGACCCAGGGGCCCGGTCATACGTGCGGGCCTCTGAGTCATACGTTTAACCCGCAGGGACACCCTGTCCGGTTCGGGGCCTGTCGCGGCCGACCCAGCACGGAGCTAACAGGTCTGCACGCGCTCGATGGCCGGCTGGGGAGACTACCTGGATCTGAAACCCAGCCTGTCACCCTGCACGGCTGCTTGATTGCAGTTTCATCTGTTAGGCTGTCCTCCAGGACAGCCGAAGTGGACCAAGAGAGGTAACACAGATCCCAACAGGGAGCCTAGGTCTACTCCTTGCACTAGGCAAAAAAAAACAGAGCTAGCAGAGCTGGGTGGAGGATTATCTGCCAGTGCGGACTGCCCACTGGGAGGGGCTGTGTCTGTCTGTGTTCTTTTTGCTGTTAGAACTGCCTGTTCTGCCTAGTAAATTAGTAAACTCCTGAAGAGGGCAGTATAACCCACTTAGTCCATGAAGATGCTATGCCCGTCAACGAACGAAAGAGAAATAGAGCTTTTTTTTTGGTGGTATTTGATCACCTCTGCGTCATTTCTGATCACCGCTATAAACAAAAAAAGAGTGACAATTTTGCAAAAAAGAAAAAAAATTCTTTTTGCTAAAATCCAAATCCAAAAAAAAATATAACAAAAACTATTCATCGGTTTTGGCAAATTTATTCTTCCTCATATTTTTGGTAAAAAAAACGCAATCAGCCTTTATTGATTGGTTTGCTCAAAAGTTGCCGCGTTTACAAGCCATGAGAATTTAATTTCTGGCGTTTGTTTTACTTTTTTTTTTTTGTTACTGCTAATGGCGGCGATCTGTGATTTTTATTGGGACTTTGATATTGGGGCGGACATGTCGAACATTTTTTACACTTTTTTGGGACCAATGACATTTATACAGCGATCAGAAATTTAAATATCCACTGATTACTGTATAAATGTCATTGGCAGTGAAGGGGTTAACCTTCAGGGGGAGATCTAGGGGTTAACCGTGTTCCCTTGGCGTGTTCTAACTGTGAGGGGGCTGGGCTACCATTGGCAAAGGAGATCTAACTGATCCCAGTGACAGGGATCTCTTACATGACCACTAACAGAGCGGGGAACCGCTGTATTTACATCGGTGGTTCCCCATTCTTTCTCTCTGGCAGGTCATCGCGGCTCACCGGCGGACATCGGGTCCGCCCTAACCAAGGGCACACTCCTGCAGAGTGCGGATCGCTTATATACGGCGATTCGCAAGACAGTGCCACACTGCCGCAGTAAATATGAAAACATGAAAGAATCATGAGTGGGGTGCCTAATAAATGGTTCAAGCCTACTAATGTACAGACAGTATGCAAAGCATATATAGACTAAAATACATCAGAAAAGAAATGCTACCTAGTACCATACTACAGCATGCATTATTAACCACTTCAGCCCTGGAAGGATTTCACACTTTAGGACCAGAGCACTTTTTGCGATTCGGCACTGTGTTGCTTTAACTGACAATTGCGCGGTCGTGCGGCATTGTACCCAAACTAAATTTGCGTCCTTTCTTTCCCACAAATAGAGCTTTCTTCTGGTGGTATTTGATCACCTCTGCGTCATTTCTGATCCCCGCTATAAACAAAAAAATAGTGACAATTTAGCAAAAAAAAACTATTTTTCTTACTTTTTGCTAAAATACAACTCCAAAAAAATATATAAATAAACATTTTTTTTTCATCGGTTTTGGCCGTTTTATATTCTTCCTCATATTTTTGGTAAAAAAAAATCGCAATCGGAGTTTATTGGTTGGTTTGCGCAAAAGTCGCCGCGTTTACGAATGATGAGAATTCATTTCTGGGGTTTTTATTTTTTACTAGCAATGGCACTGATTACTGTGTAAATGCCATTGGCAGTGAAGGGGTTAACCTGAAGGGGGCACTGCTTCTCCTGCCCCCCAGCACGCTAGCAATCTTGTGTGGTGGACTGTTCCTGACATCATAACACCTGTAGACTGGCTCTGGATGTATGAACGGCAGAAACCGTCCACTGCTGGGCGTGGGTGAGCGCTGTTTTCTGAAGGATCGGGTAAGTATAGCCTTTCTGTGCACCCCTGGACAAAACGAGCAGTTAACCCATGCATTGCAACAGCCCCACTGTATGTGAAAAAAATATTTCCTGGAGAAGGGTTGTCCCAATACCGATACTAGTATCGGTATCGGTGCCGATACCTAGCATTTGCACAAGTACTTGTACTCGTGCAAATGCTCCCGATGCCTCATCCGATACTTGGACACTAGGATGACCGGAGGAGGGGGGCTTAGCACAGAGGAGGACACAGTGGGGAGGATACAGGGACACTTAGGGATGATCGGTGCAGCGGTGGGGGAAATTACAATCAGCGATCTCCCCTCCGCTGCATTCAGCTGCTTTATTGCAAGCCGCACAGAGAGATTGTCCCTGTATCCTCCGCTGTGTCCTATTCTGTGCTACTCCGCTCCCCCCTCCTCCTCCGGTTCCTGTGTCCACCTCTGAGTTCTCCTCCAGAAAGTGTATGTCACCCCGACAACGTTACGTACCCAATTGACGAGCAAAACAGGTCCCCA
>BLSH010115771.1:1455563-1480077 GCA_018402905.1 Glandirana rugosa
GTATCATACATTTATGAAAACACACACATCGAACACGTGTACAAATAGCAATTCATAACCATTTCCGTTTTGAAACGTCTCACGTCCCACTAAAATAACGACAAACAAAGAGACAATTGGTGAAGTCGGGGCCTTCCTAAAGGTCGAAATCCTGGCCTCCATCCGTAAACGCGACCACTTTTGCGCAAACCAATCAATAAACGCCGATTGCGATTTTTTTTTATCGCAAATATGAGGAAGAATATAAATCGGCCAAAAACGGTGAAAAAAAATGTTTTTTTATATTTTTTTTTTGGATTTGTATTTTAGGAAAAAGTAAGAAATTTGGGTTTTTTTGCAAAATTGTCGCTCTTTTGTTTATAGCGGCGATCAGAAATGACGCAGCGGTGATCAAATACCACCAATAGAAAGCTCTGTTTGTGGGAAAAAAAGGACGCAAATTTCGTTTGGGTACAACGTCGCAGGACCGCGCAATTGTCAGTTAAAGCGACGCAGCGCCGAATCGCAAAAAGGGCTCCGGTCCTAAAGCTGGAAATCCTTCCGGGGCTGAAGTGGTTAACAGAGAAACAAACAGCAATAAAATCACCCTGCACTCTGCAAAGTTTTGCCTTTACCAATACTTAACGATAAACATGTGCACAAGCTACACACACAAAAGTATTTACATACTATGAACAACTGCATTAAAAGCACTTTAAAGCAAACCCTATTTCATCCCTGTAGCTTTAGACATTGTGGAGAAAGTAATCTTCAAAATTAATAACAAAGGGACTGAAATCCCTGTTTCTTTCCTCTTACCGTCTTTGGATGCAGAACCTTGGCAGTCTACCAGCCCCCTTAAAAACTCACAGTAGCAGTGGCAGCCCATCCATAAGGGGAGCCGCCAA
The DNA here is from genome assembly GCA_018402905.1 of Glandirana rugosa. Taxonomy (NCBI): domain Eukaryota; kingdom Metazoa; phylum Chordata; class Amphibia; order Anura; family Ranidae; genus Glandirana; species Glandirana rugosa. The sequence goes on from BLSH010115771.1 coordinate 1,456,451, forward strand.
CCCTAATCCATGTGCCAGGCCCCTAATCTGATACATGCAGGGTGCCAGACGCATGGATTTCAATGTTTATTTTTTTAGCACATGATTAGAGCCTGAGGCTCTAATTGGCTTCAAAAAAGGGTGGGCTTGGGGCGCAGAGCACTGCGCCCTGAGCCCACCCCGTTGTGTGACAATACGGAATTAATATTCACTATTGTCTTCCTGATTCTCCTCCCGGCCAATCAGGAAGCGGATCCTGAGACCTGATTGGCCAGGGAGTCTTAGGACTCCCGGCCAATCGGGTCTCAGGGAGTCTTAGGACTCCCGGCCAATCGGGTCTCAGGGAGTCTTAGGACTCCCGGCCAATCGGGTCTCAGGACCCACTTCCTGTTCAGCCGGGAGGAGAAGCAATGGCCCCGCTTGGAGAAGAAGCCCCAGCTCTTCCCTCGGCTGGAGCGAGGAGCAGCAGCCTTACCCCTCGTCATCTCCTAAGGTAAGGCCGCCTACCCGTCCATCTCCCACGTGTGTGTGTGTGGGGGCGGGGGGGTGGCAGTGGTGTGAGTGCTGTGAGTGAGGGGGGAGAGGTTTGTTTGTCCCCCCAAATATTGAGCACCAACCGCCACTGGACTGAACAGACTGAAATCTGAGTTTAGAGTCTCTCTTGTGAAGAATTACTTACATTACACTACATGAAGCTAGAAAGATCAGTTGTGATTTGTAGTAAAGCTCTTTTGCATCTTGTTAATAATTGGTAAATACTTTAATGTTCTTAATCTGGGCAGGGGTGCACTTTGAAGCACAACTCCAGCCCAAACTGTTTTTTATCTCTTGGATTGAGTGGGAAAGAGTAAGACCCCCATCTTTTAATGCTATTTCTGACTCCCTCTCACTTCCTGTTCTCTTGTCAACAGGATAGTAAATAAGGCAAAATTCTACTAACAAATGCACATCAGCAATAGAAAAATTTGGATTATGATGTACAAGCCTGGCATTTTTACAGGGGTGTTCAGATTTTATTTTATATCCACTGTATTTGAAATACCTGATAGGAAGTTCTAAATGTCCCTTACTACATCCAAAAATAAAAATAGAATGGATGTTAATGAATCTGAAACCATGTGTTAGGCCTTGCAGCTGTGATGAACACATAATGATTCTTTGTGATTTTCATTTCAGAAAGAGTTTGAGAGCCAAAAATCAAAGCTAAAAGGTGGTGCTTTCCGGTTAAACCTTTACCCAAAGGATTATTTTGAAGGAAACCCTTATCGGTCTGATAAACCTCTGCCACCACTAAAGAAAAAGGCAGAGAAGAAGCAAGTTGTGAAGCCATTTAAGCCAAGTTCACCTGCTAAAGATGTAGGTATAACAAAGATGCCATCAAGCAATGTTTATCTTCGATCTCAGGGTGAGGTCTATTCACAAAATGCACAAAAAAGAAGTTTGTTTCAAAAATTTTACACATACATAGGCATGCTTAAGCTGGCCAAGCACAAAATATTCCTTATTGAAGTGATAAAGAGTAAATCGATCAAATGAAACATATTTTGTTTTATGTGAATGGCAGTATGTCATTCTATCTATACAATTGTTTTTTCTTTTAACAATGGTAGATCTCTTTTAGACTGTGATCGCTCTGTATGCTAAATGATTATACTGATAAAAGTTGAAAAATACCTTTGCTATCTCCCATTCTGTCAGCCTCTAGTCATTGTGTACCTTAACCCTTTTGCTGCCAGGTCCATACTCTGTATGGACCTGACTTTCCTCTTCCTGCTTTAAGCTAACGATCACTTCAGTGACAGCTTCACCCCTGCTGCTCTGATTTACCCCCTCTCAAACTCCGATCCTTGTGGCTACCCTGTAGCTGCCAGCTTTCCGCCTCTGCCCTCCCATGGGCTTTGGGTGCTGCAGGTAAGCCACAGAGGGATCTACCTGTCCAAATAGATCCGCCCCCCGCTGCTCTAACCTCCCTTCAGTGACCCCCCCACCTCACCGATTGTTGGGCGCCTTCTCTCTGAGCGGCTGGCAGGCTTTCTCTGCTGCTGGTGCGCGAGATCACTGTCAGGGTGGAAAGTGGGGGGTGGGGGGGGGGGGCTGGTAAATGTGTTAACCAGCCCCCTTCCTTTCCTGAATGAATACAGTCAGCTATCAGTACTGATCTCTTCTGTATTCATTCATCACTGAAGCACAGTAAACTGTGTCTACTATGTTTAAGTTTGTGAATGAATAAGAGTCTGTACACAGACTCCTACTCATTCATCTACAGTGCAGATGAGGATGCAGAGAAAGGAAATTTCTTCAGACCCTTTCGCTGTGTCAAAAAAGAGACATTACAGGTCTGTTTGATGTCTCTCCAAAGCCCCCCCCCCCCCATAAAAAAATATATAATAATACATTTTTTTAAATATTAAAAATAAAATTGTACCTGTACAAAAAAAATAAATTGTAAACAAAAAAAATAAAATAAAAACCATAGGGCAGATTTAGACATGCCCCTAAATCTCCTCCCTTGCCTCTGAAACCTGATCCGCATTCAGATCGCACTGCAGAGGCTGCTGCCAGGCGGTGAGGAAGTGATGTGACACCTCATCACCACCTGTTTTAGTACATTTTTGCCGACAAATGCACCACAACTGCGTGAGTTGCACGTGGCTGTGAGACATTTGCGGTACTTCACTTTTTGACTTGAATGTGTAGTGTTTGACGGATGGCAATGCTACAAGTCAGGTCAACTTTGCCACAGCCACGAAGCATCATGGCATGTCAGCATCAGCAGCTTGTAAACACCCGTTCACTGCCTAATGCAGCTTAAGGGGGGCCCCCCCAACCACAAGTCTAATCAAGGCCTAAGGCCTTGTTAAAGTGGGGCGTACTACAGAGAGGGCATGTTTAGCTGCCATGTTCAATTTATCCCTCTGCAGGCAGTTCCATTGATGCCAATTGGAACACATCGACTGCACGGGAGTGCACAGGTGTTCCGTGCATTCCGGTGCAGGCAGTCCCATCCATTCTCAACTCTGTCGCAAACCACTGGATTGTTTCCTGGGCTTGACAGGTGAGAAGGTAAGCCTGAGAAACACCAGCAAACAGCGCAGATTGCTTTTATCAGAGAATCGCCGGCTGAAAAAAACAATGACCAGGGTTATGGCTGACAGCTGCAGCCATAACCCCGGTAACCCCGTAACATAAACTTAGGTTAGGGGGTATTTAAGTGGTTAAAACCTAGCAAGTATCAGCTGTGAAGAAGAGTTAAAAGCCATTGCATGAATACATACAGTATATTACATATATATAATACGTAAAATAGCACAAGAGCAAGCCCTATGCCATCTCTTCCCATGAAACTTGTGGTATAGGACTGGCTAACACGGGATGGAGGCGTTATGGCTACTCCCAGGAAACCCTGAGCTTACACTCGTGAGGTGGAAATTAGTGGTACACTGAAATGAAAATTCTGGTGCTAAAACTGAAAAAGAAAATTCAGAATGCACTTGGCCTAAAACCGAAATGGACAGTTTTTTAAGAATTTTTTTTTTATATTCAATTAATGTGGCTCGTGTTTTTGCATTGAAGTCAATGGGACATAATTTTGTATTGAAGTTACTAGGACGTGATTTTGCATTGAAGTCAATGGGCCGCAGCATGCCACTATCAGCACTTTTTTTTTTGTATTGGCAAAACGATGATAACCCTATTTTCCGCCGATAATTGGCAGCCGCTGATATATCGGCGCATTCCTAGTGGAAATTCTATATTGCGTACACAGAGGGAGTGGTAATGCCTTCTGTTTCAGTACCCTGCCACCCAGGAGCATGGTGATGCAAGTGTAACATGAATACAATTGATGGCTCAGAGAAATGGTGGTGAAAACCCTGCTTTGTCTTTAGCCCCTTTGCTTCAGTTATTGTAAAATTTCTAAAGGCACACTTATGTTTCCACAGCAGCCTTTAGAACTTGCTGCAAAATTCTGGAGAAACTGGACTGACTAATCACAAAACAGTATGTGGTAACAGGTTAATATATATATATATATGGCATTCCCCGCTATGTACAAAAACTGCAAGCAGTTTGAGGATTGCTGGAAAAGGCAAGTTCCTCTGTATCCAGGTCCTTAACAAAGCTAAAAAGTTCCTAGATGACTGGCAGAGAGACCCAATGCCATCACAATACCTCATCATCCAATAGCTTGCAAGAAGGAAAGTGATACAATTTGAAATAGTGAGATCAAACAGACTGACCCCCTTCATTTTTATCTCTGTTACTTTGAATTCAGCCATACACAATTCAGTGCTGTAGTGTCTGGCTCGATCCTCAAGCAGGATATAATAACTTATGGACTTCTTAGGGTTAACCCTAAGCCCAAAAACGTGTTTTAATGTTTTGATCCCATTGAAAAAAAAATGCTGAAAAACGCTAACGCTAAAAAACGCTATTGCAAAAACGCTGATAAAGTTGGAAAAACTCACTGCAATGCTACTGGCGTTTTTAGAACATTGTAATGTCCAGTGTGCATAAGGCCTTACTGAAGGCAGCCTCATGTCCTACTCCCTGTGATGACACAGGAACCAGATTATGCAGATAAGTTGACTTCATAACAAGCTGCATCTAGACTAGGGACTGTCAGTTTTCATAAAACCAAAAGAAAAGAAAAATCCAATATTTCTGACCTCCGTTATAGTCATGTATAATTTAGATTTTCTTATGTCATTGGCAGCCAGGTGGCATGAAAGCAGGAACATTTGATCCTTACCCAACTCATTCCAATGATGCTTATGGGAAAAGACTTACTAAAAGTGCAACCATTGTTAAAGGGGGAAAGTCATTCCAACCTCCAGCAGGACCCAAATCTTTTCCTGTTAAAAGTATAATAACATCACATGTTGTCAGGTAAGTACTACAAGAATGAAATGCTACTTTGTTGTTTTAATGTATTCCGATTCTTGCAATTTAATTGAGAAAATAACAAGCATCATAACATAGCAATGAATGTGGTAATTCTGCATCTTCTCTCCTGCTGAACTGCATTACTTGGCAGCTTACTATACCGTTGGTGCAGTTACACTTCTATCTTATCTCTCTTTGCCCCTAGCTACCCATCCCAGTTTTGAACTAACCAGTTTAAGACTATCGCTGACTTCACCACCTGGCCATTTGTCAAAAACAAACTTGCGCCCTGCAATCCTATTCATTCCTCAGTACTTCAGGGGGATGTTCAGTTACACTTAGAACATGGCATGTTGCTGGTTTGGGCTGGGCTCACACTGATGTGAATCGGACGAGGGTTTCCTCGCATCCAATTCACATGACAGGCGAGTGGGACCGGCTCTCAATGGAGCTGCTTCGGGGCGGGCGCGGTCCGAATTGCAGAAGGGTCCTGTGCTCTTCTGGTCCATTTCAGGTGCAAATTCAACCACAAATTCGGAGCCTTAGGCCCCTTTCATACACACACGGATCAATGCATCTCTATGGAGAAACTGATGACAACTGATGATCATGTATTTGCATCTGTTTTCATCCGCTTCCGTCAGCATCCGTTTTTTTGAAAGGATGAAAGTCCTATTTTTCATCCGTCAAAAAAACGGATCGGACGAAAAACTGATGTAAACTGACGAAAGGTCAGTTTTTCATCCGTTTTTGCATTGGTAATGAATGTAAAAAAAAACTGATGAAAAACTGATGACCACAGATGAAAAAAACTGATGAAAAATGGATGAACTGATGAACGGTCCGTGTGTGTGAAAGGACCCTTGGTAAGGGAATGGCAGTTGGACTCAATTCTGCCTATCAAAGTCTCTTCACAGTCTAACTTTATCCACGTTGCCATTCATAAAGTAAAAAAGCGGTTACATTTAAATCCCAATGAATCCAGTGATGAGTTTGTACGTGTGTGTATGTATATATTCTGGTTTATCCAGTTTAACCAGTATTTTTATATATCTTCAACTATTTAGTTAATTGTATAATTCTTTTGTAGGTCAGTGAATCCAGTGAATTACAAGACTGTGAACCTAACATCATACTGAAAGCTGACAGGCTGGAACGGTGGAATTGAACGCCAAAATTTACTTGCTAACACCAAGACAATCATAATAGTCCTCTGTACAGTTTTTATTTTTCTAAATAAACCTTACTGGTGGTATGAAATGTACAAGCCTTTTCCAAGAATTCAAATATACATTTTTTTTTGATTGTACTAATAGCATTTTTCAGACAACAGACAGTCTGAATCACCAAACTCTTGGAAAATAAAAGCACATTTATAGGAAGTTTTGACTGCATTGGGCTACAAAGGGGCAGGTAATATTTCAGATAAGGTTATAAAATATATGCAAATAGCTTTTACCAAAACAGAGAAATTACTTCTTTGCAGATCCTTTTTGTGGATGTTAAAGCGTTTGTTAACCTAAAAAAAAAAAAACAGATCCTGTTTCCTTAACCACTTAAGGACCGGAAGGATTTCCAGCTTTAGGACCGGAGCCCTTTTTGCGATTCGGCGCTGCGTCACTTTAAGTGAAAATTGCGCGGTCCTGCGACCTTGTACCCAAACAAAATTTGCGTCCTTTTTTTCCCCACAAATAGAGCTTTCTTTTGGTGGTATTTGATCACCGCTGCGTCATTTCTGATCGCCGCTATAAACAAAAAAAGAGCGGCAATTTTGCAAAAAAAAAAAACAAATTTCTTACTTTTTGCTAAAATACAAATCCAAAAAAAAAAATATAAAAAAACATTTTTTTTCACCGTTTTTGGCCGATTTATATTCTTCCTCATATTTGCGATAAAAAAAATCGCAATCTGCGTTTATTGATTGGTTTGCGCAAAAGTGGTCGCGTTTACGGATGATGAGAATTAATTTTTGGGGTTTTTATTTTTTTTTTATTTTTTATTAGTAATGGCGGCGATCTGCGATTTTTTGCGGTACTGCGATATTTCAGCGGACATGTCGGACCATTTTGACACTTTTTTGGGACCATTGGCATCCATACAGCGATCAGTGCAATAAAAATGCACTGATTACTGTGTAAATGCCATTGGCAGTGAAGGGGTTAACCTGCAGGGGGCGCTCTAAGGGTTAACTATGTTCCCTGGGCGTGCTCTAACTGTATGGGGACTGCACTATCTGGGGAAGGGAAGTTATCACAGCCTTCACGTACAGGAAGGCTGTGATCACAGCCCTTCCCCCTCACACAGAGCGGAGGTCCGTGTTTACTTACACGGACCTCCGCTCCTTCACTCCGGAGGGGGGCATCGCGGGTGGCCGACGGCAATCGAAGCCGCCGCACCCGCTCCCTGGCCCTCCCCGGACACAGTGAGTGCGCAGGCGCGCCTCCGGCGGCGCGCGCCTGCTCACTGTGCGCGATCTGGCGGCCGCCGTCATATGACGGCGATTTGCCTTACAGCGCCACTTTGCCGCCGTCAATTGCCGATTGACGGTCGGCAAGTGGTTAAAGCATGTTACACAGCACAGTGCTTGTGCTGTGTCATTTGGCCCCTTCTATCACCTAAAAACCCTGGCTGATCCTGCCTGGCTATACCCTCCCCCCCCCCCAGTACGCTGACCACAATATATCAGGGCTGCTGAGCCCTGACACCGTGGTCAGCGTATGTGCCTCTGTCAGCCACAGCCTGCTCTCCTGTGTTTGTGTCTCCTCTGTCCTCCTCCCTCCCTGCCTGTCTGCTCGTACCAGTGCCGCCCCCTTCGATCCTGCTGCTCTCATATCTGCTACTAAATCCTATAATTCCCTCTTTACCATAATAAGTGTCCTTGTGCCTGTATTATGTAAAAAATCTGCCAGATTGTACCTATATGAGCACGGCTCCCTGGTGCTCAGCTGACTGTCGGCTCTCTTCCCCTCCTCCCCGGTTGATGTCAGTGGGAGGGCTCAGCCCCACCCACTGGAGCTGTGAGACGGACAGAGAAGAGGGCTGACAGTCAGCTGAGCACCAGGGAGCAGGAGCTCATATAGGCACAATCCAGCAGATTTTTTACCTGACACAGGCACAAGGACACTTATTATTATGGTACAGAGAGGATGGGAGGATTAAGTAGAAGTGGGTTCACAACCACTTTAAGCCTTTTACTAAATTCTCCATTCACAGGGACCTTAAAGTGACCATGTTGCTGTGGTTCCTTCTGTTGGCTCATACATCCTGTAATGCCATACAAGCCAGTGGAGAGACTGCCAGGGAGAAAGCACTTTATTAATCTGACAATTAAACCCTTACATGGGTTGAGGACCTGAGAAGTTGCTTCTTTTTCTTAAATAGGCTACTGGAAACAAGGTCACATTAAATGTGAACCCTCACCTTGTAAAACAATACATTCATTTTAAAATTAATTTTTAAAAATGAATTCTTAAAAAATGTGAAAGAAAATAGAAAAAGGCAAAACATTTGTGTATACACATAAGAAACATTATAAATAACCCCCCTTTTTTTTTATAAGTGATCACGTACCCTCTGTTCTCAGCTGCATAAGGATCTTAGAGAGCTGAGGGAGGAGAAGCAGCAGCACACTGATCTTCCCAGTGAATGGCTGTGCCGGAATGGAGGTGGGTTTCCTAGCATAGCTAGAGAACTAACCACAATGTTATCTCATGCTTAGCGTGGTCAGCTTTTAATAGGAAAAAAGAGTGACTGGCAGGAACACCGCATATTTTACACAAAGAAAGCAGTACAAAGAGAACAGGATAATTTTTCATACAAGTGCATGGTACAGCAGGCACATATCAGGAATATGAAATTATGGGTTGACATAGTTTTTAAAGTATTCCATGGAATTTGTTGAACCAGAACAGGCAGTACTGTTTAAGCCTCATAATTATGGATCTAGTGGTTCTGGTTAGCGTGTGGAGCACCATGAGAGTACAAAGCCAGTATACGTAAGCAGAGCACTCTAAGCAGTCAATAGGAGACCACTTATTGTCCTGACAGCCTTGGAGCCTGAAGGGTCTGCTGTGACTTTACAGATTCAGTGACCGGACCTGTGTAGTAGGACTCCAAGCAGTGTCCAAAGCAGGGCGGTATCAGTGAAACAACTGATTGTTAGCAACATCAAGGAGACACATGGGGATGATTTACTAAAACTGGTGATTGCAAAATCTGTTGCAGCTCTGCATAGAAACCAATCAGCTTCCAGTTTTTTTTTTTTTTTTTGTCAAAGCTTAATTGAATAAGCTGAAGATAGAAGCTGATTGGCTACCATGCACAGTTGCACCAGCTTTTACACTCTCCAGTTTTAATAAATCAACCCCTGTGCTTTTTGGCTAACTGGAGAAACTACAAGGATCTATCCAGCTTGAACTACCTCTTGCTCTTTGAATGACGAATTGTTAGAAAAGTCTTGATCCAGCAGAGCTTAACAACCTGTTATCTATTCTTCCTGCAGATGGCGGTATAAACCCACAGGTTTTTTTTTTTGCAGCGCTTTGTCCCTCAATGGATGATGACAAAATATATATTAGTAAATGCATCCCGGTTATTAAAACAGAAGCATTAAATTATTTACGTTTTCAAGTTGTGACTGAAACAATTGTGGTTTTTTTTTTTACGTGGCTGCACATTTGATTGTACACACTTTTGTCATTTTATATATATATATACAGTATTTCACAAAAGTGAGTACACTCCTCACATTTTTGTAAATATTTTATTCTATCTTTTCATGTGACAACACTGAAGAAAGGACACTTTGCTACAATGTAAAGTAGTGAGTGTACAGCTTGTATAACAGAGTAAATTTGCTGTCCCCTCAAAATAACTCAACACACAGCCATTAATGTCTAAACTGCTGGCAACAAAAGTGAGTACACCCCTAAATAAAAATGCCCAAATTGGATGATCATACGAGCAGTTGTACGGCCGTTTGCATATGACCGTCGAACCGCGTGTACAAGGCTTTACAAGGTCTCAGGTGTGAATGGGGAGCAGGTGTGTTAAATTTATTGTTATCGCTCTCACTCTTTCATACTGGTCACTGGAAGGTCAACATGGCACCTCATGGCAAAGAACTCTATGAGGATCTGAAAAAAACAATTGTTGCTCTACATAAACATGGCCTAGGCTATAAGAAGATTGCCAAGACCCTGAAACTGAGCTGCAGCACGGTGGCTAAGACCATACAGTGGTTTAACAGGACAGGTTCCACTCAGAACAGGCCTCACTGTGGTCGACCAAAGGAGTTGAGTGCACATGCTCAGCAGCATATCCAGAGGTTGTCTTTGGGAAATAGACGTATGAGTGCTGCTAGCATTGCTGAAGAGGTTGAATGGGTGGGGGTCTGCCTGTCAGTGCTCAGACCATAAGCTGCACACTGCATCAAATTGGTCTGCATGGCTGTTATCCCAGAAGGAAGCCTCTTCTAAAGATGATGCACCAGAAAGCCCGCAAACAGTTTGCTGAAGATAAGCAAACTAAAGACATGGATTACTGGAACCATGTCCTGTGGTCTGATGACACCAAGATAAACTTATTTGGTTCAGATGGTGTCAAGCGTGTGTGGCGGCAACCAGGTGAGGAGCACAAAGACAAGTTTGTCTTGCCTACAGTCAAGCATGGTGGTGGGAGTGTCATGGCCGGGGGCTGCATGAGTGTTGCCGGCACTGGGGAGCTACAGTTCATGGAGGGAACCATGAATGCCAACATCTACTGTAACATACTGAAGGAGAGCATGATCCCCTCCCTTCGGAGACTGGGCCGCAGGGCAGTATTCTAACATGACAACGACCCCAAACACACCTCCAAGATGACCACTGCCTTGCTAAAGAAGCTGAAGGTAAAGGTAATGGACTGGCCAAGCATGTCTCCAGATCTAAACCCTATTGGGCAGCTGTGGGGCATCCTCAAACAGAAGGTGGAGGAGCACAAGGTCTCTAACATCCACCAGCTCTGTGATGTCATCATGGAGGAGTGGAAGAGGACTCCAGTGGCAACCTGTGAAGCTCTGGTGAACTCCATGCCCAAGAGGGTTAAGGCAGTGCTGGAAAATAATGGTGGCCACACAAAATATTGACACTTTGGGCCCAATTAGGACATTTTCGCTTAGGGTTGTACTCACTTTTGTTGCCAGCGGTTCAGACATTAATGGCTGTGTGTTGAGTTATTTTGAGGGGACAGCAAATTTACACTGTTATACAAGCTGTACACTCACTACTTTACATTGTAGCAAAGTGTCATTTCTTCAGTGTTGTCACATGAAAAGATAGAATAAAATATTTATAAAAATGTGAGGGGTGTACTCACTTTTGTGAGATACTGTACATAAATATAAAAGTATGCTCACCTAAAATCCAATACATTCATAACATTTGAATGAAACATTTATTGCAAGATCTAAGCAGATTTTAAAGCCTGTTTTAGTGTGATTGTGCAATCCTCTTTAGATTTACCAAAGCTTTTGCATTGTTTGGGCCTGTGCAACTGGGTCAGAGATGTATTGGTTTTGTTCTTTTGTCCTTATACTACATAGGTGTGTTAAATCTAAAGAAGACTGTACAATCATAATGTAATGCTTAGTTTTATTTTAGTCCCGTTTATCCTAAAGCCTGGCACATACTATATGTACTAATAGTTACATACTAATAGTTTTTTGTCGTTCAACTCAGCAGGCTGAACAATAAAAACTGACAGCTCAGGTTGGAGCCACTGTACTAACAATCTAAAGTTAGTACAGTGATCTTGTCTGCTGTTCTATTGTGTTCTGACAGGGTGACGGCCCCCCCGCCAGAACATTCTGCCAATGGCAGAGAGCGCTGACCGGGAGCCGATCGGCAGACCTTTTTCGGTCATGCCCCTTCGGCAATACATGGGGGCCGAATGTCAGCCGGTTTCTATTGAACTGGCCCATGTCACCTGACATTCGGCCCGTGTGTACTAGGCTTTAGTAAATAAAAGCAGAGCAGGTATGGGTAGCCAAACTTATAAATCCTGGGTTCAAATCTCACACACAGCATGCTTCTGATAGCCTCCGGTTTTACAAACCAAAGTTCTAGTCAGTTTCTTTCAAATACTTAGATTTTTTTTTTCTATTTGTAGAAAAACTGTTAAAATGAACTCTAGTTGCAAAATAACAAAATAAAGCAATTTATTAGGAGCCAACAGACTGTGGCATACCCAGACATAGATGGCCATTTGAGAAGAGCTGAATGTGAAGCATTGGTTTGAAAAAGCAGAGAAAACAGACTCAATAGAGGAGGCATAAATACAGGTACAGTCATTAGAAATAATAAGTAATGACTTTTTCAACATATTTGAACTGACAGACATTAGATCTTAATTCAAATAGTGCCTGCAAATTCAAATTCAAACATTTTCATGTAAGGAAAATGATGTACAAGTGGCATGGATTTGCATGGCTACCCCAGCAAATTCAACACAAAACTGACAGTTTGATGCTAAAAAAAGTCTCCAATAACATCAAAATTTCGATTGGGTGTGTTAACCACTTACCAACCGGAAGGTTTTCCAGCTTTAGGACCAGAGCACTTTTTGTGATTTGGCACTGCGTCGCTTTAACTGACAATTGCGCGGTCGTGCAACGTTGCACCCAAACAAAACTTGCGTCCTTTTTTCCCCACAAATAGAGCTTTCTTTTGGGGGTATTTGCGTCATTTCTGATCGCCGCTATAAACAAAAGAAGAGCGACCATTTTGAAAAAAAAAACAAATTTCTTACTTTTTGCTAAAATTCAAATCCAAAAAAAAAATATAAAAAAACATTTTTTTTCACCAGTTTTGGCCGTTTTATATTCTTCCTCATATTTGTATTTACATTGGCGGTTCCCCGTTCTTTGCCTGTGGCCGCTCATCGCGGCTCGCCGGCGGACATCGGGTCCGCCCGAGCCGCGGGCACACTCCTCAGGCCCCCTAGCGGCCGTTCGCAGATCACTGTCTTTTTACGGCGATTCGCGTACAGCAACCCAACTGCCGCCGTGAAAACACTGCAAGCGGTCGGGAAGTGGTTAAGGTAACACTTGCAACAGTTGGGGTCAAAGTGCATGTACCTACAAAAGTATTGTCACAAAATACAAAAAAAGTGCTAAAGTTACTGCGCTGCTAGCAGGGGAGGGCTGGCAGCCTTAGGCCTGGGGGGAAAGTCCAGTCAAGTGGCCCATTGAACCACCGAATCAGCTCACCATCCATGCCCACCTGGTTTTAGAATGGATATTGATGTTATGAAGCAAGACAAATATGATACAATGTGGTAACATACTGTAATTTAATGTTAATAGCAACAAAGGAGGTTTAACAAAAATGCATCAATGCAGCTCATCAGTGCCCACCAATGCAGCCTCACCAGTGCAGAGAGAGGAGAGCCGCCGGATTACACAGATTGGGGATCTCCCGCTTACCTGGTGTGGCCGCTGTCATATGAAGTCCCACCTCCTGGACCGGCTCCTATTATAGACATCACCAGTGTGCTATCTATTATAAAAGCTGGTCCAGGAGGTAGGACTTTGTAAGCGGGAGATCCCCGCTCTGTGTAGTTCGGTGGTGCCCCCCAAGGCAGCCCAATGGGCCCAGCAGGATCCATGATAGGGCCAGCCCCTGGCCCCTACTTCCTTCCTCCACAAGAAGAAAAAAGTGAGCGGGCAGAGGCCGTTGGTCATTTTGAATGTAAATAAGGGTGGCCTGGAGGGCAATTGCCACCCTGCCCCCTGGCCCAGCCCTCCCCTGCCTTCTAGGGAAACTGATATACTGTAAAATATTTTATTGTTTAAATATTTGCAGTTTTTGAAAGCAGGTCCTGAAGTTCCATTCATATAAGTTACAAGGCTCAAAAATTAGTCCTGAGCTACTAGCCAGGCTTTAAGGGTTACTCACCACCAGTTGCCCCCCCAAACCCCTACCCTGCCCTGCCCCTCAACACGCCATCATAAATTATCTCACGTAAAGACACTTAAAGTGTTTGTGAAGTTAATTTTTTTCTACAGTTCCTTCTGATTAATAATACTAAATAAGCTCCCCAGTGGATGTGATTTATAAAAATAAGCTGTATAATCTCTTACTCCAGAGCTACGTTCGGCACTCAGCTGACTGCCCACCGGTCTTCTCTCCAGATATGATAGCTGCAGGGGAATTGCTGGGAAACCCCCGCTGGCATCAGCCGAGACAAGGAGAGGAGAGGAGAGGAGGAGACTGGCGGGCAGTCACCTGAGCACCGAACGGAGCTCTGAAGTAAGCTATTATACAGCTTATTTTTATAAATCACATCCACTGGGAAGATTAGTATTATTTATCAGAGAGAACTGTAGAAAAAAAATGTTTTTATTAGAACAGGAGAGGATCGGGGCACTGATAGGCAGAGGGAGGAGGGGGGAGAGCAGAGGAGACACAGAGCAGGTTGCGGATGATGGAGGCACGTATGGGTGACTCCAGTGTCAGGGCTATGGAGCCCTGATATAATGGAGTCAGCGTACATAGGTGAGGGTAAAAACTGGCAGGATCAGCCATGTTTTTTTAGGTGTTACAAGGGGACAAATTACACAACACAAGCTGTATAAAATGCTTTAAGGGAATAGGATCCAATTTTTTTAGGTTAACAAACACTTTAAATGTTTTATGCAGAATAAAGTTACAAAAATAAATATTAACAACTTTATCAGTGCCCATCAGTGCAGCCTCACCAGTGCCTATCAATGCTGCTTCACCTGTGCCCAACAATGCAGCCTATCTGTGTCCATCAATGCCGCTGCACCTGTGCTCAACAATGCCGCTTCACCTGTGCCCAACAATGCAGCCTACCTGCGTCCAACAATGCAGCTTACCTGTGTCCAACAATGCAGCCTACCTGTTCCCATCAATGCAGCCTACCTGTGCCCATCAATGCAGCCTACATGTGCCCATCAATGTAGCTTACCTGTGCCCATCAATGCAGCCTACCTGTGCCCATCAATGGAACCTACCCATGTCCATCAATGCAGCCTACCCGTGCCCAACAATGCAACCTACCTGTGTTCATCAATTCCGTTTAACCTGTGCCCAACAATGCAACCTACCTGTGTCCAACAATGCAACCTACATGTGCCTATCAATGTAGCCTACCTGTGCCCATCAATGCAGCCTACCCATGTCCATCAATACAGCCTACCTGTGCCCAACAAAGCAGTCTACTTGTGCAGGGGAAGAGAGAGGAGAGGAAGAGGATTGCCAGCCGGATCATCAGCGCGCCGAGGAACTTCACTGTAATAGCTTTCATTTGTATTGCCGAGTGTTCCCCACGCTCGTTGTCACATACAGTCCCACCTCCTGGCCCGGATACTTTGATAAACATCACACATCCCGGCATTGGAAGGGGGATTTGTCTATCAAAGTACCTGGGCCAGGAGGCGGGACTGTGTGTGACAGCGAGCGACAGGAACAATCAGCAATGCAAATGAAAGCTATTACAGTGATGTTCCTCTGCACTCTTATGCTCTGGCTGCCTGTTCTCCTCTCTCTTCCCCGGGACGATCGCTAGGAGAGCGGCTCCAATTGAACCCTGCTTGCCGGTGGTGCTTGCCCCCCCCCCCCCGCTCCAAGGCAGCCCATGCTCGCCAGCCCTCATTTTCCATGCGAGTGGAAAATTTGAGGGCTGTTAAGGACAGGGTAGGTCGAATAGTCAAATCAGAACAAATAATTACATAGAATTCAAGCAAGGGGAACTAAATAATAAAATAGTGAAATGTCAATCTTAAATGACAGGGGTGAATCCATTATGTGGTGAATCTTCTGCAGAGAGACTGTATCTGACAGCTCTGCGTGGCCAGCAGGGGCTGTAAGAGAATTCAGGTCACCCTCTGTTTAGTTTCCCGGCAGTAGAGGCAGTGCTGTTCGAGGTGAAGTAATGGTGGCATCTTGGCGGGTCCTCATGGAGTAGAGCAGAGACTCTTCCGGGTTGGAGGGGCACATCTGGAGTTGCTAAGCAGTCTTTCTTTTTGCCATTGTTCAACTACCTGAAGGTAGCTGCATATAACCCAGTTGTATTGATATAAAGAAGCCTGTGTCCTGTATTATAATTTTTTCCTGTTCTGCTTTATTTTAAACCCAGAGGTTGACTTAAAGTGGTTGTATACTTGCAAAAAAAAAAAAAATCTGTAAGGCAAAGGCATAATGAGCTAGTTATGCACTGCACACTAGCTCATTATGGAATACTTACCTTAGAATGAAGCTCTGACGGGTCTGCTCAGTCCCCAGAGGGAGCTGACATCTTCCCTCGGGGGATCCTTCCAAGTTCGCGGCTCCTGCACTGTGAGTGGCCAGAGCCGTCACTCCCGCGCATGCGCGCGGGAGCTCGTCTTTCCGGCAAGGTCCGGCGCTACGCGCCAGGCATCCACCAGGACGTCACGGCGCATGCGCCGTGATGTCAGCAGCTAGATGAAGAGCAAATATCTCCTAAATCGTACAGGTTTAGGAAATATTCATTTTACCTACAGGTAAGCCTTATCATAGGCTTACCTGTAAGTAATAATCAGTAAAAGGGGTATACAACCACTTTAAAGTGGTTGTAAAATCTGAAGGTTTTTTTTACCTTCATGCATTTTATGATGTCCCTTCCCGCTCCTTGTGATAACAGCCGAGTGGCTGCTGAGCCACATCGGTTGTTATCATCAGAAAGCTGACCGCCAGTTCTAAAAAACGGTACCGGGTGAAACATGCAGCTGCAGGCTTCACCCCGGTACAACCACTGCCTCAAAATCACATACAGGTATGTTGATTTGTGGGAAGTGGTTAATGCTTTACATCTTTCCATCTTAGTTATTCTGTTGAACCACTTCAATACCAGGCACTTTTACCCCCTTCCTGCCCAGGCCAATTTTGAATGACAATTGCGCAGTCATGCTACACTGTACCCACATGAATTTTTTTTCACAAAAATAGACCTTTCTTTCGTGGTATTTAATCACCGCTCTTTTTTTTTAAAAGACCCCCCCCCATTCCTCCTTTGCACTTCACAGTATTCAGATCGCCAAAAACGGCGATTCTGAATACTGTCATTTTATTAAAATTGGCGCCATTAGCCGCTGAGTAAGTGGTTAAATCAGTGTACATTTTTTAGTCTGTAGGAAAGTTATAGAGTCCATAAGCCTGCATTCACACAGGGGCGACACGACTTCAGTGCAACTTTGCTAGGCGACTTGACACTGATTTGAAGCGACTTCCATGAAAGGAAACTTTGCCTGTGTTCATATAAATGTACTGACATCATTCCTCTTCCTGTGCACTTCCTTGTTCCCTGTGTGTACTAGCCTTCAAAATGTCCAGTTTGCCCCTACTTATGTTGGCTGCCATAACAGCTGGTCTGGCAGTATTGCTGGAAGAGGAAGAGAGGAAGAGGAGGATGAGGATGACAAGACGTTGTCGGTACTGGATCCATCCTGTCATCTCCGATCGAGATAGCAGAGGCCAGTTTTGGGCCATGTATGAAAAGCTAAGAGCCCACCAGGACAAGTTCTTGATTATACCAGGATGTCCCTGTCAAGGTAATTACCTAGGCAATAGGGTAAGGTTTGTCTTATTTTTAATACAGTATGACCTTATAATTTTTTTTAACAGTTTTGACGAATTGCTTGGTCTCGTTTCCAGTTGTCTGCAGAGACAGAACACAACATTCAAAAGGTGTATCTCACCGACTGATAATCACACTAGGGTAAACCATATTTTTGGCAATACACTTAGTCCACCTTTTACACCACTTTAGGTGTTCTAGTGCACTATTCTAACATTTAAACAAATTCTGCAGCTCATAATTGCTTCAGCAAGTACCATGCGATGCGGGAACCTGCAGTGGATTTGCAGTGTTCACGCATCAGTCCAGTGTGAACCCAGGCTCAATCTGACTTAGGGCTATTTCACACTGCATCACTGCGGGAACACTGCAAATCCACTGCGGGTTCCTGCATTGCTTGGCTCTCTGCGGCATTTCACAGTGCAATATGCAAATTGCTGGGAGTGTCATTCCAAAATAAATGACACCCCTCAGTTCGCATATAGCACTGCAAACTCGCACATGAATCTGATCACATGGGTGTGAACACCCATGCGATCCTATTCTGCCGTGGACCCAAAAAAGTGTCTTGTGTGAGTTTGTTCCGATTGCGATACAAATTTAGCCCTAAAATCTCTATGGCTGGATTTCAGTTGTACATGAATCATAGTCAATCTGTGTGTTTGGAGCAGTGTGAACCGGCCCTCGTGTGATTTTTCAGTTCTCACTGCGATCTGTGACCAAAAATGGGGGTCATTAACTTTGTAATGACATTGGCAGCAGTTTGAAGATGGCACTGTGAAATGCCTGTGGTATGAATGCAATGTGGTAATGGGCTCAGTAATCACGCCAATTCCCGCATTGCAGATATATGAACCGGGGCTCAATATAACATATATTGCACAACATAACACACAAACATCTGACTAAAAAAATTGAATGCCAAAAAGTTGGTCATATAATCTTTCATGAAAGATTTGAAAACAATATCCAACGGGATACAAAAAGGATAACACAATTGTAATATTACAATTATAGTTGCTCATAGTGTGGAACTCTGGCATGCTGCTAGCTGGCATTGGAGCTGGAATGGGGAACATAGCACAAAACTCCTCGCCCCTTTGACTTTGGCCTGGGGTCGTGATGTGGAGGGAATTGGGGATGGGGAGGGATATGGTATAGGGGATGGGATGCATTAACAGCATTCCCATACTCGTCTGAGTATTGGCGATAGCGGGGGGGGGATAGTAGGGGTGGGGTCTGGGAGGTGGAGGGTTTGAAAAGGGATAATATGGCCCTGATGCTGAAGGTGGGCCATATTTGGGGTTGTAAACTGGTGGTGGATCCTCATCACTATTTTATTCTAAAATGTACATAGTCGCCTTTTTCACATGGTTTAGTTTTTCTGGCCTTACGTTTGCTAGTGAATTTCCCACCATCATGCCAAATAACTGGTTATTTGACTCAAAGATTTCTATTTTTTTTTCCAAGACATTCCATGATTTGTGCGAATTTCTGCATGTTTGTATTGATCCCCCCCTTGCTGGTCTCCGTCGCTGGGGTAATTGGCTGGGCCCTGGCTCATCCTCAAGGATGGAGCGTTGGGAAGCAGGAGCATGAGCAGGAGCGGTGCTTTCCTCCTCAGGACGAGTATCGTTTTCTTCTGGCTCCTCTCCCTCCTCAGCACCCTGCACCTCTTCTGCTCTTTCCACTTCAATTTCTTCCTCCTCTTCAACCTCCCAACTGGCTTGAGTTCTGCAATAAAAATAACATTCCATTTAGCCCAACCTACCAGTATACTAGTAATTTTGGAAATATAAAAGTTTGCAGCTCACTTTCTCAAAGTCATGAATGGGCGCAGGAATTCAAGATCTCCCGCATGCACATAACGGTTTTGTTTCGGTGCCCCAGAACCACTTCTTGCAGCAGCCGTGTTCTTCAGGTGCCGTTTGTAACAGTTCCGTAGGCCTTTCCATCTTGTCTGTAGAACTGTTACTGCAAATTGTAAGAAGGAACATAATCAAATCTGTATCTATTTTGTCTTTTCAGGTTCCTGGCAACGGGTCACTCCATAGTAAGCCTACATTATGAGTTTATGGTGGGCATATCTACCATGAGCTACATCATTCAAGAGACGTGCCAGGTCTTATGGACTATGCTTAACAGCATTGTGATGAAAATGCACACAAAGGAGGATTGGCGAAATATTGCAAGTGTCTATGAAGCACGATACAATTTCCCCAATTGCGTTGGAGCAATAGATGGGAAGCACGTACGTGTGGTAAAGCCTGTAGGGAGCGGCAGTATGTTTTTTAACTATAAAAAATAGTGCTCATTTGTACTTCTGGCCGTTGCCGACGCAAGCTACTGCTTCACCTACATAGATATAGGGTCATACGGAAGTAGCAGTGATTCACGTATATTTTCCAATTCCTCCATTAGTCAAAGACTAACAGGAAATCGCCTTGACCTTCCAGGGAACTCTGCTCTACCTGGGACAACCCAACCCTCTCTACCCTATGTGTTTGTCGCAGATGAGGCTTTTGCATTTGGGGAACACCTAATGCAGCCTTATTCAAGCAGGAATCTCAATACCCAGAAGAAAGTGTTCAACTATAGACTCACAAGGGCAAAAAGGGTGGTTGAGTGCGCTTTTGGCATACTAGCCAATAAATGGAGGGTATTACACACTCCTATTTCATTACATCTTGATAATGCTATTAATGCTGTCAAAGCAGCATGCATGCTGCACAATTTTGTTTGGGTATGAGATGGCTATTGTTTTGAAGATTCCTTGATGCATGACCTGGAAGGCGCTCATCTCAGTGCTACTCGGGGAACCTGCGATGGTGGCACTATACATGATCAATTTGCATCATATTTCGTTTCACTGGCTGGTGAAATAGAATGGCAAATGGCTGCTATTTCTTAAGTTTATTTTGAAGCTGTTGACTTTCCTGCAGTTATTGAGTTATTAATGATTTATTGATGCTATCATATACTGTATGTACTGTTTTCTAATTCTTGCTGTGTTTCCAATAAATTCTGATACTGTATTAAAAATGATTTATCGTTTTTGTGATACTGATCATTGACTAAATATTTTAATAAGGTAGGTTAATGTCAGGGTACGGGTATAAGGGGGTAATGTCAGGGTACGGGTATAAGGGGGTAATGTCAGGGTATGGGTATAAGGGGTTAATGTCAGGGTACGGGTATAAGGGGGTAATGTCAGGGTACGGGTATAAGGGGTTAATGTCAGGGTACGGGTATAAGGGGGGTAATGTCAGGGCACGGGTATAAGGGGGTAATGTCAGGGTATGGTATAAGGGGCTAATGTCAGGGTACGGGTATAAGGGGTTAATGTCAGGGTACGGGTATAAGGGGGTAATGTCAGGGTACGGGTATAAGGGGGTAATGTCAGGGTTAATGTGGGCGTTACATTAGTCATATGTAATAAATGAATAATATAATATAATTACACCTACACTTTGCTGTACGGACATCCTGGGTTAACGTCTCCCATTCCTCAACACACAGCTGACAGATCTCCAGCCAGGCATTACCCCTTTTCACCTGATCTATATAATTGGGATTAGTCTTGTCCCACAGTACTGGGTGATCCTTGCAGTGCCTAATTAGCACCTCGTTGTCCACAGCATTTCTGCTGAACAGCCTCGGAGCTCTGGATGACATTTTTAGAAGGAACACACACAGCCAAGCAGAGCAAACGGCATCCAGGAAGTGCTCAGCGGGGAGGGGGTGACTGAGTAATTTATAGGGAGTACTGGGTAAAAACTTTTGTGTTTCCTGTCAAAGTCGCTTCTGTATGGATGGGGATCCGACTTGGAGGCAACTTCTATTGAATCCTATGGGCACAAGTTGGATAGAAGTCGCCTAGAAGTAGTACAGGAGCCTTTTCAGAAGTCGCCTTGAAGTCGGAGTGACTTCAGTCGTGTATATTAAGATGGCTCCCATTCACTTCAATGTGATTTCAGATGTCAATCGACTTGGGGCGACTTGAGGCAACTCAAGTCGGATCGCAAGTCGCCCCTGTGTGAATGGGCACTGAACTATGGTATATGCACTCACCGGCCACTTTATTAGATACACCTGAGATTTTGGTCCATGACAGAATCATGCAGTTGGCTGCAGATTTGTCGACTGCACATCAATGATGCAAATTTCTTGTTCCACCACATCCCAAAGGTGCTCTATTGGATTGAGATCTGTCGAGGCCATTGGAGTACAGTGAACTCATTGTCATGTTCAAGAAACCAGTGGTGAGATGACTTGAGCTTTGTGACATGGTGCATTATCCTACTGGAAGGAGCCATCAGAAGATGGGTACACTGTAGTCATAAAGGGATGGACATGGTCAGCAACAATACTCAGGTAGGCCATGGTGTTTAAAAGATGCTCAGTTGGTACAAAGGGGCCCAAAGTGTGCCAAGAAAATACCCCCCACACCATTACACCGCCACCACCAGCCTGAACTGTTGATACAAGGCAGGATGCATCCATGCTTTCATGTTGTTTAAGCCAAATTCTGACCCTACCATCTGAATGTCGCAGCTGAAATCGAGACTCATCAGTCCAGGCAACCTTTTCCCAATCTTCTATTGTCCAGTGTTGTGAGCCTGTGTGAATTGTAGCCTCAGTTTCCTGTTCTTAGGTGACAGGAGTGGCCCCCCGTGTGGTCTTCTGCTGCTGTAGCCCATCTGCTTCAAGGTTCGATGTGTTGTGCATTTAGAGATGGTATTCTGCATACATTGGTTGTAATGAGTGGTAATTTAAGTTACTGTTGCCTTTCTATGATCTCAAACCCATTTGTCCATTCTCCTTTGACATCAACAAGGCATTTTCGCCCACACAACTGCCACTTACTGGATATTTTCTCTTTTTCAGACCATTATCTGTAAACCCTTGAGATGGTTGTGTGTGAAAATCCCAATGGATGAGCAGCTTTTAAAATACAATGCCACATTCAAATAAATGTTTCTTTTCTTTACAATATTTTTTTTACATGCAGTGACCAGAACAATACAGTGTTACCATAATAAAACTATATATTTTTTTTACACACTATGGTTGTTTATAACTGTGAATTTTACAGTTACAAACCAGTTCTAAGCAACCCTTTTTTTCTGAATGAAAACTACTCATGCAGTGTTTACTATTGTGATTAGCTATGACTGGCCACAGTAAACCACATGGTACAGATGGGGTGTGATTGGCATTGGACTTCAACAAAAACATACCAAAAATGCACTGGAACGCATCATAAACACGCATGCAGAAAAGCATCTAGACTGCGTTTCTATGGTGTGAACTGGCCCTTATAGTTTTACATATTTGGGAGACATGGCTTTTTGCAGAGGTGTTTGTATAACCCTTTTTTGTAGTTGTTTTTAACAAAAATGATTGAAAGTTTTTATTGTTTATTTGTACTGATAAACTTTGTAGGGGAATTACCCCATTTTTTATATAATAGGTTGGGTCAAGTGTATGTCCCATGACACCTCTAAAGTCCATTTGTAAACTAATATATTTTTGCTGAACATGAACTCTGCTCTTGTCCTAATTAGCTCTTCCTGGTTTATACCTTTTCCGGAAGAGCTCAATTGGCATAAATCACTTCCTGCAAGTGAGGGTGCACCGAAAAAGATTTGGGAAATTTGGCGGATGCCCACTGTTATCTTCTGTGTCCGAGAAAGTCCCAGGCTCTGAGATTTTTCCAGTGTGCACTCATCTACAGAGGATTACCAATTCTCAACAGTTTACACACATACATACAGTACATATACACACCATATATAATGCAATGCCTTGAAAAAGTTTTCATACCCCTTGAAATATTCCACATTTTGTCATGTTACAACCAAAAAAGGGATTTTATTAAAACTTACCGTAAAATCCTTTTCTCCGAGTTCACTGACAGACGCAGCTCTTCATGACTTTGTGGGGTTTTATGTTCGTCCTACCAGGAGTAATTATTTTAGGGAAAAAACCAACATTGTACTGTTTTACACCTTATAAAGTTCCCCATACTTTTGAAAAAGTTCCGTAACGTAATATATACCACACATATACATGACATACATACACACATTTGACAACTCTTAACCATTAGGAGACATCTACTCACGTGTGACCTTTTTAGAGTCTCGGACCCTGAAAGAGCCTGT
>BLSH010115771.1:1481550-1516774 GCA_018402905.1 Glandirana rugosa
CGCCGTGGCATTGTCCGACTGAATACGAATCGGGCGGTCTTGCAATCTCCTCGTCCAATGAGAAAGACACAGTCTGATCGCTCTGAGCTCCAGCACATTGATTGGTAGACAGGCCTCCTGGGTCGACCAACGACCCTGAGCTGATAACTGCTCTAGGACTCCGCCCCAACCCGTCAGACTGGCGTCCGTGGTGATCACCGTCCATTGAATGGGAAGGAACGACTTCCCTCTAGTGAGGGCCGAGTCCCGCAACCACCAAGTGAGGGACGCCCTGGTCTGAGGGCCCAGCCGGATCAGAAGATCCAAGGACCGGTGGGACTTGTCCCATTGAACCAGGATTGCTCGTTGGAGCAAACGAGTGTGACTCTGGGCAAAAGGTATCGCCTCGAATGACGAGACCATGAGCCCCAGCACCCTCATACAGAACCGCAAAGAAGACCGCCGGCGTGATAGTAGGGTGCGCACAGCTGACTGTAAGCTCTGTAGCTTTGTCGGAGGGAGAAATACCTTCGCTTGGTTTGTGTCCAGAATGAGACCCAAGTACTCCAGATGGCAAGAGGGAGACACCGACGACTTCTGCAGGTTGAGTAACCATCCGAAGTCCCGCAATGAGACCATTGCGATGCTCACATTCTCCTCCAGGGCAGAGGCAGAGTCCGCTCGCAGGAGCAGATCGTCCAGGTAAGCCACTATGGCAATGCCCCTCTGCCGCAGCAACCCCAACACCGGGGCCAGTAACTTCGTGAACACCCGGGGCGCGGAGGTCAGACCGAAGGGAAGAGCTACAAATTGAAAATGGCGATCCCCAACAGCGAACCGCAGGAATTGCTGATGTCGCGGATGGATGGGTACATGAAGGTACGCATCCTTTATGTCCAACGATGCTAGGAATTCCCCTTGGTGCAGGGCGGTCACAACCGACCGAACGGATTCCATCCGGAATTTCCGTGCCCTGACAAATTTGTTTAGGGTCTTCAGATCCAGGATGGGCCGGAACCCGTTGCCCTTTTTGGGCACCACAAAGAGATTCGAGTAAAAGCCTCGAAACCTCTCCCCTTGTGGGACCGGTACGATCACTCCCTGATCTGAGAGAGCCTGCACCGCCCTGAGAAGGGCCTGTTTGCGCTCCAGCGGGAGGCTTAAGTTTGATGGGAAGAACCTGTCTGGGGGTAGAGAGATGAACTCTATCCTGTACCCGGCGGACACCACCTCGCAGACCCAGCGGTCGGAAATGCGAGCCAGCCACCGGTTTGCGAACCCCCGAAGACGTCCCTCCACCCGACAATCGGGTAGGGGCGACCCATCAGGCTGAGGAAGACTTGTCTTCTGTCTTTCCTGGTTTGCGCTGCCACTGTCGGCGTCCAGCCCCTGCAGCAACCTTACTGGGACGGGGTCCCTTACTTGCCGCGGCGGACGCACGAAAGGGCTTCCGCTGACCAGACATAGAAGGCTCCTGTCTACGGCGAAATTCACGCCTGCGAGGCTCTGGGAGGAAAGTACTCTTGCCTCCCGTGAAATCCTTAATGATTTCGTCAAGTCGTGAGCCAAATAGGCGCCCACCCTGGAAGGGAATATCAGCCAAACCTAGTTTGGAGGCATGGTCACCCGACCAGGACCGCAGCCAAAGAGTTCTGCGAAGCCTAATGGCCGATATAGAAATTCTGGACAACAAGGGCAGAACGTCCACCGCCGCATCACAGAGGTAATTAATCCCCTGGAATAAAAACTCAGCTTTTTGCGGTGCCTCCATGAGGCGACCTTCAGTCAGATCCGACTTAAGTTCCTTCATGCACTCCGAAAGGTACTGCGCTGCCATGGCCGCAGCCAAAGCAGGTCGCACCGCGGAGCCCGCATTCA
Source organism: Glandirana rugosa (assembly GCA_018402905.1). NCBI lineage: Eukaryota > Metazoa > Chordata > Amphibia > Anura > Ranidae > Glandirana > Glandirana rugosa. The sequence continues at coordinate 1,483,408 of BLSH010115771.1, forward strand.
AAAACAAGGACTTCAGAAGTGCCTCTGTTCTTCTATCAGCAGGATCCTTAAAGGAAGGAGTCCCTTCCATAGGAATGGTAGTCGCCTTAGTAAGGCGTGCAATAGGCGGATCCACCGCAGGAGATTCCCATTTCTTCAGGAAGCTCTCCTCAAAGGGATAGCGTTCAGAAAAACGTGCAGTCAGTGAGGGGGAACGGTGTGGTTGTTGCCATTCATGGTATAGGAAATGGTCAAAAATTAATTGTAAGGATAGGACTTGGGGGCCTTGGGGGGCCTGGAAGACCCGCACACATAGGCAGCCCGCGATTCGCCTGTTTGATCTAACTGCAGCGTGGTGCGAATGCCAGCGATAATGGTGGCTACCAGCACATTGTCCTGGTCAGTCACAGGCTCTTGGTCCTCAGTCCCCATGTCACCACCCGTTTCCTCATCAGACAGGTCCCCCGGGGTCCCTAAGACCCCTAAAGCCACTTCCGGCTCAGAATCTTCCCCTGAAGATGGGGGGGGGGAGGGGGCCGCTTCCTGGGGGCCCGCGGAGCGGCGCCCCCACGCGGAAGAAACTCAGCAAGGACATCCCGCAGCTGGGAGAGAAAAGCCCCTTGCGAACTAGGCATTGAAACTGGAGAGCTCCTCTGTGAGGGCGGGTTTTAATGTAGGAAAAGAGGACGGCCCCCAGGGGAGGGGCCAGCTGATTTCTTTTCCCTGCCTAGTTAACTCCTGGTAGGACGAACATAAAACCCCACAAAGTCATGAAGAGCTGCGTCTGTCAGTGAACGTAGGAGAAAACATAAATTTATTTTTACAAATAAATATGTGAAAAGTGTGGCGTGCATTTGTATTCAGCCCCCTTTACTCTGATACCCCTAACTAAAATCTAGTGGAACCAATTGCCTTCAGAGGTCACCTGATTAGTAAATAGGGTCGACCTGTGTGTAATTTAATCTCAGTATAAATACAGCTGTTCTGTGAAGCCCTCAGATGTTTATTAGAGAACCTTAGTGAACAAACAGCATCATGGAGGCCGAAGAACAAACCAGACAGGTCAGGGATAAAGCTCTCCACAAGTGGTCCTTGGCTCTTGCACAACACTTCTGATAATTCTTTTCACTCCTCTGTCGGAAATCTTGGGAGGAGGACCTGGTCGTGGCCGGTTTATGGTGAAATGATGTTCTTTCCACATCTGGATTATGGTCCCAACAGCGTTCACTGGAACATTCAGAAGTTTAGAAATTCTTCTGTAACCAATGCCATCAGTATGTTTCGCAGCAATAAGTTTGTGAAGGTCATGAGATGCCTTTTTATAGGCCATTAGTTGAGACACTGAACTTTTCCATGCCTTTTTGCACTTCCCTTTCTTCATGTGTTCAATAAATTTCTTTATTGCATGGGTTGTTACCAACATGTGGTTAACATTTCATGTCAATAGCACCTTTAGAAATATATATATTTCCTGATAGCCCAGAGATCATTGCTTTGAAAGAACCATAAGATACATTGTTGTGTTTCTTCTTCTAAGGCTGGGTTCACACTAGTCCGATTCTCGGGCCGACATGAAGAGCACAAGTTGCATTACGTCACAAAAACAATGATTCCCTATGAGAGCCATCTTAACTGCTCCGACATGTGTTTTTCAAAGTCGGAGCGACTTTGAAAAAGGTTCCTGTACTACTTTTGTCCGACTTTGATCCTACTTCAGCCCATTGAAAGGCATTGAAGTTGGATCAAAGTCGTATCAGTGTCTTCACTGATCCGACTTTGGCATGCGACTTGTGCTGTGGGGATCTTGAAGGGGAACTCCACACCATATTTTTTTAAAAAAAACTGGCATGGGGTCCCCCTCCAGGAGCATACCAGGCCCTTTGGTCTGGTACGGATTTTAAGGGGAACCCCATGCCGAAAAAACAGCGTGGGGTCCCCCCAAAATCCATACTAGACCCTTATTCGAGCACGCAACCCGGCAGGCCAGGAAAGGGGGTGGGGACGAGCGAGCGGCCCCCTCCCTCCTGGACCATACCAGGCCGCGTGCCCTCAACATGGGGAGTATGGGTGCTTTGGGGCAGGGGGGCTCTGCGCCCCCCACCCCAAAGCACCTTGTCCCCATGTTGATGAGGACAAGGGCCTCTTCCCGACAACCCTGGCCGCTGGTTGTCGGGGTCTGCGAGCGGGGACTCATCGGAATCTGGAAGCCCCCTTTAACAAGGGGGCCCCCCAGATGCCGGCCCCCCACCCTATGTAAATGAGTATGGGGTACATCGTACCCCTACCCATTTACCTAGAAAGAAATATGTACACAAAAAAAAACACACAGCTTTTTAAAATATTTTATTAAATCAGCTCCGGCGGTCTTCTCCCCTCTCCGGTGTCTTCTTTTCTTCGGCTCTTTTGCGGGGTCTTTCATCTTCTGAGGGGTCTTTTCTTCTCCTCTGCGGCGTCTTCTGCTCTTTTGCCGGTCTTCTCGGGATCAAAGGCTCTTTTGCCTGGCATTGTCGGGATCAAAGTCGGATCCCTGTTCACAGACAAACGGTCCGACTTTGACCCCATGTAGGACCGTAAATCGCACAGCAGTGTAGGATCAAAGTAGGACCGTTTCTTTGTCGGATAGTGTGAACCCAGCCTAACTCTCAACAACTATTCCAGGCAGACAGCCAAGTTTAACAGCTGTTAGATTAAGCCGAGAACGGCTCTCTGCTCTCGCTGAATCTGACACTGAATCCGACACGCTCTTTTAACACAGATAGAAGGAACGGCTGTCACTCGCCAGGACACGATTTCTGGTCGCCATGGCGCCCTGGCGCCCGGGGTTTGTCGAGGCCTGGTATAAGTAAAGTTTATCTTTACACAAGTATTATTTTAAAGGATGCATTTTTGTTTAGCAGTATCTCTCTCGTATTGTCACAATCAGACAATGCAAATTATAGATTTAGTGTTTATTTAATAGATCCATAACTCTGATGTTTTCTGGTCACTCTGGTCTTCTTTCTCTTTTCTGTTATTCTTGTGTTATCTGAAAATAAACTTCCATGTAAGACAAATTCTGTCGCAAGGAATTATATAACAATCTTATGATCATAAATCGACAAATTACATTTTTTGCAATACACAGAAAATATAATTATCTTTTGGAAAGCTTTGATAGTAGCCATGTTTAGAACTACTGTTACTACTTCTTTGATATCAAGAAGCAAATAAATACTTAACCACTTGAGCTCTGGAAGGTTTTACCGCCTTCATGACCAGGGCATTGTTTTCTATTCAGCACTGCGCTACTTTAACTGCCAATTACGCAGTCATGCAATACTGTATGCAAATTACATTTTATCACTTTTTTCAAACAAATAGAGCTTTCTTTTGGTGTTCTATTTGATCACCACTGGGGTTTTTTTTTTTTTTTTGCGATATTAACAAAAAAAGACAGAAAATGTTTAAAAAAACAAAATGTTATTTTTAGTTTCTGTTATAAAATATATCCAATAAAATCAAATGTTGTCATAAATTTAGGCCAAAATGTATTCTGCTATCTGTCTTTGGTAAAAAAAATCCCAATAAGTGTATATTAATTGGTTTGTGTGAACGTTATACGCGTCTTCAAACTATAGTATATATATTTTTTAAAATGTATTAATTCTGATTTACTGAAGGCATATCTCATTTCCTGAGGCCCTAAAATGCTAGGACAGTACAACTTCCCCCTCAAATGACCCCTTTTTGGAAAGTAGACAATGTTAAGTATTTAGTAAGAGGCATGGCAAATTTTCTGAAGTTGTAATTTTTTTGAAAATAAGAAATTGAATAAAACAAGATTTTTTTCTACTTACCGTAAAATCGCTTTCTCTGAGTTCATTGACGGACACAGCATCTTTAGCTTGAACATTGGGTTATGCTGCCACCTTCAGGAGTGGATTAGGCAGAACAACGATTTATCAAAAAACAGACACAGCCCCTCCCAGGGGCAGTCCTCACTGGTAGCAACCCTCCCCCCTGTAACAGCTAGCTCAGTTTGTAATAAGCAGTACAAACCACAAAAAGAGGGGTGGGTGCTGTGTCCGTCAATGAACTCAGAGAAAGGGATTTTATGGTAATTAGAAAAAAATCCAGTTTTCTCTTTCGTTTATTGACGGACACAGCAGCTTCATCTTGACCATTGGGACATCCCAAAGCAGTGTCAAAATGAGGGGTGGGTAAATCAACACAACAAACCTTCACCCAACAGAACCCTCTGTGAGGAGCCAGAATATACACCTCAGACAGCCGCTTGCAAAACTTTGTTGCCAAAAGCTGCATCCGAGGATGCCAAAACATCAACTTTGTAAAACTTTGAAAAAGTGTGCACGGATGACCATGTAGCCACCTTGCACACCTGAGACACAGGCGCCTGATGTCGGAAAGACCAGGAAGTGCTAATCATCCTGATAGAATGAGCCGTGACCGGGAAAGGAGGTTCTAGAACCCCTAACAGTATAGGCTCGCGTCACAGTTTGTCTAATCCAACGTGAAATAGTGGCCGAGGAGGCCGCCAGGTCCTTGCGTGGACCATCCACCACCACAAACAGCGCGCCCGAACTCCAATAGGGGGTTGTGGCCGCCAGGTACACCCGCAGAGCCCAAACAAAATCCAAGTGCAGAGCGACCTCCTTAGGATGAGATGGGCGTGGGCACAAAGAACGGAGGACAATGTCCTCATTGATATGAAACGATGACACCACCTTTGGGAGAAAAGTAGGTGATGGGCGCAAGACCGCCTTATCCTTGTGTAGGACCAAATATGGAGAACTACAAGACAGAACCACCAACTCCGACACTCGCCGGGCGGAAGTAATAGCCACAAGGAAAGACACCTTTTACGAGAGCAAAAGCAACGAGATTTCCCTGATATTCTAAAAAGGCGTCTTCTGAAGCACCAAGAGGACCAGATTAAGGTCCCATGGCGCCAGGGGAAAATGCACCTGGGGAGCGACATGCCGAACCCCCTGTATGAAGGCACAGATCAAGGAATGTGTAGCCAATGGATGCTGAAAAAAGATAGCCAAAGCAGAGATCTGACCCTTGATCGTGCTCAACGCCAGCTTCTGGTCGAACCCCCTCCGCAGAAATTCCAGGACCCTAGATACCGAAAAGCAGCGGGGTTTCCACCCCCCATCCTCACACCAGGAGATATAAGCCCTCCAGGTGTGGTGGTATATCTTCCGGGAAGTGGACTAACGTGCTTTAAGCATGGTAGGGATCACCAAGGCTGATACATCCCGATCCTTCAACACCTGGCATTCAATAGCCAGGCCGTTAAAGACAGTGAAGGTAAAGCAGGATGCAATATGGGCCCCTAGGACAGTAGGTCCCCATGTAGTGGGAGTCGCCAAGGGGCATCCACCACCATCCATACCACGTCGGCGTACCAAGGACGCCTCGGCCAACCTGGAGCTACAAGAATGGCTGTGATTCCTTCTGCCTCTATTCTGCGTAACAGCTCTGGAAGAAGCTTGAGAGGAGGAAAGTCATAGATGAGCCGATACCAAGCCCACGGAGCAACCAGAGCATCTGCCGCGGGATCGCTTGTCATGCTCACGAAGGTCTGCACCTTCCGATTAAGTCGAGACGCTAGCAGGACCACGTCTGGCGTACCCCATCGCAGACACATGTGATGGAATACGTCCAGGTGCAGGGACCACTCTCCCTGATACAGCGTCTGGCAGCTGAGGTAGTCCGCCTGCCAGTTTTCTACGCCCGGAATGTGAACGTGAAGTTCAGCCCACCGTAGAATGTGAGCCACTTCCATGGCCGCAGTCGAACTTCTTGTCCCGCCCTGATGATTCCCGTATGCCACGGCTGTGGCATTGTCCGATTGAATCCTGACAGGGCGCCCATGCAGCCGCCTCGTCCACTGGGAGAGGCAGCACTAGATGGCATGAAGTTCCAGGACATTGATAGGGAGACGCGACTCCTCCAGTGACCAATGGCTCTGGGCCGACAGTACCCCCAGAACTCCCCCCCAGCCGGTCAGGCTGGCATCCGTCACAACCACTGTCCAATGAAGGGGGAGGAACGACTTCCCCAGCTGAAGGGCTGGGGCCTGCAACCACCAGAGCAGTGAAGTCCTGGTCTGGCGGTCCTCCCGGATCAACCGATCCAGGAATGAGGGGGATTTGTCCCACTTCGAAAGGATCTCCCGCTGCAGAGCACGGGTGTGACACTGGGCATACGGAACTGCCTCGAAGGTGGATACCATGAGACCCAGGACCCACATGCAAAAGTGCAGGGATGACCATTTCTGGGACAGCAAGACACGAACTGCCGACTGAAGCGCCTGCAGCTTGGTCGGTGGAAGGAAAACCTTCGCCTGGGCAGAATCGAGAATCAGGCCCAGATATTCCAATCGGTGAGACGGGGTCAGCACCGATTTTGGGAGATTTATCACCCAGCCGAACTCCTGAAGAGTGCGCATGGTGATCGTCACATTGTCCCTCAGGGCTGGAGCCAACTCCGCTCGCAAGAGGAGGTCGTCCAGGTACGCCACTACCGCAATGCCCCTCTGTCTCAACAGGGCCAGAACCGGGGAAGGTAGCTTGGTGAAGAACCGAGGAGCAGAAGCCAGGCCGAACGGGAGGGCCACAAATTGGTAGTGGTGCTCCCCGACTGCAAAGTGCAGGAAGCGCTGATGCTGAGCGCATATGGGAATATGCAAGTACGCGTCCTTGATGTCGAGGGAGGCCAGAAATTGGTGAAGTGCCGCCACCACAGAGCAGACGGACTCCATCCTGAAGTTTCGTACGCGTAGTATCGGCTGGGCCCCATCCTCTTTCAGAACCACAAACAGGTTGGAACCATGACCCCCTGGCGAAGTAGGTCCTGCACCGCCCCCAGCAAAGCCTGCAGCCGGCCCGGGAGGAGCCACATATTTGAGGTAAAGAACCTGTCCAGAGGGCGGGAACAAAACTCTATTTTGTGCCCAGACAAAATCAACTCGTGCACCCAGTGGTCGGAAATGTGGGAAGTCCACCGGTCCGCAAACCCACGGAGATGTCCCCCCACCCGAAGGACGGGAAGGTGCAACCCTTCATGCTGAGGATGACTTGTCACGGTTGCGCTGCCAGGGACGCTTCTGTCCACCAGCGGGAGCCTTGGCAGGCTGGGAGCCCTTGCTCGACGAGCCTTACACCCACATGCCATCTCTACCCGGGAAACAAAGGACTCCAGGACCGCCAACAGAGCGCCAAGGGGGCTTCAGCCCCAGAGGCGCGGACCACAACCACGGAGGGGTCTGGTGGGGAAGCACCCACATCAGAGGCCATTGCGTCGCCCACCCCGGTAGCACGCCACTTGGACAGAGGCCTAGGTACCAGGGAGACCAGGCACCCCCCACCCAGAACGCTGCACAGGCCAGGCCAGGAGGTAACCCCCACGAGGACTCACCACCTGCTGGCCTCAGGATCCTAAAGGAAAGGAGGCTGTGCCTGTTGCTGCCCACTGCTGCCGCTGACTTGCGTCCTGCCTGCTTGTTCTGTGTTGCTTTGTCTCAGCTCTGAAGCAGCCCCTCCCCTACACACAGGAAGCCTGATCGCATTTCTAGGCTACAAGAAAATGGCCGCCAAGCACACCAGGCTGTACAACAGGCGGCCAGCCACCGCAAAGTGCCCGCCGCAGCTACCGCAAAATGGCAGCCGGACCGACCGCCCATAATGGCGGCGATCAAAGCACGAGGCGGGGGGTGAAGCGAAACCCCAGACACCATAGGAGGGACCCCAGGGGGCCGCAGCGGCAGCGCAGCAAACCGGAGGAGGGTGGGTGAAGAGAGGGGGAGACATGCCCAACGACCTAACACCCCAGGGGGGTACCCGCCTGCTCCTGCCATACCCCTGCAGGGGTGGGGGCGTACTTACCCATCCAGTCGAGAGTTAGCGGGTATCCCACCCGAGACAAATCCACCACCCCGTCCATTCCGGGGGGGGGGGCTGTCGGCCATGGTAGTACTGTGACTCTGACCTCTGGCGCTCGGTCATATGTGCTCCTGCAGGACGTTCAACCCGCCGGCCGCCCCATCCGGTTAGGGGCTTGTCGCGGCCGGGCTGGGGAGACTACCAGGATCTACAATATCCATCCTGTCACCCAGCCCAGCAATTGATTGCAGACTTTACACACAGCAAAAGTGGAACCAAGAGGAACCACAGGTCCCAGCAGGGAGCCAGGTCCTTACTCTTTGAGTAGGCAGAAAAAACTGAGCCAGCTGTTACAGGATGGAGGGTTGCTACCAGTGAGGACTGCCCCTGGGAGGGGCTGTGTCTGTTTTTTGATAAATCATTGTTCTGCCTAGTCCACTCCTGAAGGTGGCAGTGTAACCCAATGGTCAAGACGAAGCTGCTGTGCCCGTCAATGAAAGAAAGAGAAAATTTGTTTTGTTTTTGTATTTTTTTTTTTACATAGTGTCACCAGTGCAATACAGTGTCATCATACAAATGATGTGGCTTTGATCAGGGGGACTGACTGGTGACAGTACCATAGTAACAATGTACTGCTCTGGGGGGTGATCAGGGTTTTTTTTTTACACTTTGTTTGCTGATACAATGAAGATTATTGTAGCAGCAAAGTTCTCAACTGCCATGAATGGGTTAAGCACTCATGAAAGCTGTGATCACTAGCGATTGGCTACAGCTAATCACATGGTACAGGGTGCTGTGGTAGGCCATGGGTTAATCACAACATAGGAAGCACAGCTGTAATGAATGAATTCATTCATAACAGCTTTGTTGGCATTGTGATCCGCAATCATGGGCGAAATGGAGGGCAAATCGCACGGTGCTTGCACTTGCCGCCCTGATGCAGTATATGTACTATGGTGGGTCGGTAAGTGGTTAAAGCAAGTGTTAACTGCAACTTAGCAATGCATTTTCTGTTGCAAATGACTACTGCAAAAGTAACCCTCAAAACCCAAATGTGGAAAATAATAGCAATTATACCTGAACAGCCATGATCACCACTAATTGTTGCTGAAAATGACGGTTTACATCACTGGCTTTTTCTGTGTATATTGCTCACATACTAACACCATCAGTAATTTTCCACTCCAAGTGGTTCAGCAAGATGTGTGTGATAAAAAATAAATGACTACTACACAAGTGATAACAGATCTCCTTACGCACAATTGGGGAAAAAAATGGAACGAAATTATAACTGTTGCCCACTGAAACCAGGTCCTGTTCCATTCAGGAGAATAAATTTGATGGCTATGAGCAACTGCTCCACTTCTGCTCTAGTTTTAATTTGTTCTCATGTTCACACTGCAGCCCTCGCCTTCAGTGTGCAGTTCAACGTGCACGTTTACATGCACTTGTAATGCGTGCGTAATGCTTTTTTGGCAATATTTTAGTTTTCACAGTTCAATTACAGCAGAATAAATTTGATGGCTATGAGCAACTGCTCCACTTCTGCATGGAACCACAAAGGAAGAGGGATGGGACCCCTGTGCCCTGTGATGTAATCCAAGTAAATTACTGTAAACCAAAAATCCCATTTTCTTTATTGTACATCCCAGGACACAAGATATCTTCATATTCATTATGATAGGAATGTCCCAAAAGCTCTGAATATGAGTGGAGGGCAACGCGACAAGCCAAGTAGTCTCGAGGTACAAAACCAAACAGGTTAGTACTTCATGCAGCAGCCTGCAAAATTCACCAACCAAAAGGTAGCCACAACAGGCTCAAATATCCACTTCGTAAAAGTTTGTGAAAGCATGAACCGAAGACCAGGTAGCAGCTTAACAAGCTTGAACTGCTGAAGCCTGATGATGAATAGCCCAAGAAGCACTAAAACTTCAGGTAGAATATGCAGAGACCAAAAATAGTGCGATTTTGCTTTTTAGACCATAATCTTCAGAAATAAGCTTACAGATCCATCGAAAAATGGTAGATTTGGAAGCTGCATGACCCTTCCCTGGGCCTTTAGGAAGCACAAAGAGGGAATCCAACTGATGAATTGCAGCAGTCAACTTCAGGTAACACCCGAGAACACAAACCATGTAAAAGGTGTGAGAAGACTTGTCCCTGACATCTGAGACTGAGAACAGAAAGACAACAACATAATGTCCTTGTTGTGATAGAACAAATAAATCACCTTAGTTAAAAAGGTTGGCTGAGTCTGCAAACCCATCTTGCAACAGTGGAGCCCCAGAAATGGTTCCTTACAAAAAAAGAGCAGCCAATTCTGAAACTCGCCAAACTAAAATAATGACAACCAGAAAAATACCCTTCAGAGTCAGTAAGACTAAAGGAATATTATGGATGGGTTCAATGGAGATTTCTGCTTTACATTTGAAGTCCCACAGAGAAAACTGGATCTTAACTGGTGGAACATAATATGTGACCCCTTTCATAAAGGCACACACCAAGGAGTGTAAAGCAATAGGTCTCTAAAAGAGAGCTGCCAAGGCCAAAAACTGGCCTTTGATTGTACTCAAGGCCAGTTCCAGACCAACTCCAGATTGAAGAAATGCCAGAATTCAGTCCACAACATGTGTATGTGAGGATGAAATCCCTGAGTCTCACACCAGACAAAATACGAGTTCCAAGTCCTGTGGTAAATCTTCCTTGAAGCTGCCTTCCTAGCCTTCAGCAGGGTAGGAATAACCAAATTAGTGACTGTCTATGAAAACCCTGGCTTTAACAGCCATGTCATTAAAGCCAAAGGCTGTAAAAAATGATGGTAGATTAGACTTTGCAACAAAAGGTTGGGTCGATCCGGAAGGGTCCAAGAATTGTCCACCATGTTCACAATGTTGGTGTGCCATATTCTTCTTCGCCAAGCCAGTGATCATAATTACTAGAATTCTTTCTACTTGAATCCTGTGAAGCTGTAATGGCAGGAAGGCATAAATTAGGGAGAACTGGCCCCGCGTTGTTACCACTACGAACACTCGAGGATCCTTGGTCATGGGGACTAACCTGTCCAGCTTCACATTAAACCTGGATGCCAGACGATCCATATCCAGAGTCCCCCACTGTCCAGAGTTCCTCAAACACCTCTCCCCTCCTCACTGCCATCAATATGACATGGCCTGCTGACAACTATGCAAGGGCCTTACTGGGAGCAGTAGTCCAAGTCAGATGAGAAGACACTGTGCCACTAAGCACCAGCACGCTGTTTACCCCAGGGGATTTGACTTTATAATATAATTGCTGTGACCTGTATTCCCACAAGGAATCGTTCTACAGCATCTGTAGTTCCATAACAGCAAAGTACTCCCACAAAGACAATTACTCTGCTGCATCCTTCACATGCAAATCCAAGACACCACCACCATTGTGCTCCAGCCCACTTGTGATGTCACTGGCCATATTGCGCATGCAGCCAAGCCAGTCTAGAGGAAAAGTAGGGTGAAGAGAAAAAAACTCTCTACTTCCTGCATTGGCACCCAAAGCTCCCTAAACCCACTTTAGCTCAGCACTGCTATGTAGCACTCGGGGGGAGGGGGTGTCAGTGGGCCAGGAGGCCATACAGTAAAAGTACAGATAAAAATTTGGGGGGGGCCACAACAATTGGTGAGGTGTGGGGGGGGGAGGGGCAGAGTTCACAAGAGAGTGAAAAGGGTATCAGCAGGGACTGCCCCATAGCACTCACCATTCCATGCTTCAGGGGGTTCGATCTTCACACATCACTGTGGACAATGTCACAAGGGCCTTCAGCAACTAGACTTGCCAGCTGGGGATCACTATGCTTGACCTGTATAGTACCCTACCTGTCTGCAAGATAATATATCATTGGGTAGGGTCCCATTCTGCAGGGTCCAGTGCCGACCAGCAACATTATAGGCCATCCCCTCATGTCCGGTGCAGGGTCTGGGTACCAGTCCTTTGAGCTTACTCAAACTTATTCAAGCTTATTAAAACTACAGGAAATGGTTCAGGAAAAAGAGACTACTAATCCCAGATGGAATCATTGAGAAGCTAGCTATTTTTCATGCAGAGACTGCACAAACATGACCATCACCTAAGACACTAGCGAAAAAACAAAAGCCTTGCCTAGTTGGGAGAGGTTAAAGTATGCTCAAGAGGGGATAACCTGTTTTTTTTTTTTTTTTTTTTGCCTGTGCCCAATAACCTGAAGGTGGCATAACTCTATTGTGATGGATATGAAGATACCCTTTGTTTTGAGATGCACGATAAAGAAATATTTAGGCTGGGTTCACACCATTGCGAATTGGATGCGGGATCGCAGTATCATGAGATTTTAATCCGCTCTCTATGGAGCCGGTTCACATATCTCCCCAGCAGATCCAATGCGATTTGCACAAGAATGCTGTGCATCTTTTGGTCCGTTTCAGCCCAAAATTCGGGCTGAAATTGGACCCAAAACGGTGAACCAGGACGCACCTTGCTGTAAGCCAGCCTCATTGTTAGTTCAGTTGCATTTGTACTGCATTTGTGTTTGACTGTTTGAGTAAATGAGCCCTAAAAGATTTCTGAATACTAAGACTAAGAAAGGGATGTGGGCAAGATATCAGCGAAGTGTTTTTAAGAGTTTGAGAAATGGTACTCCTAAAATTCTGTTAGTTACCTGTTACAACCCACAACAAATGAGAATATCCCTTCATACGAAAAGGTATCTGACGTATACTGAAACCTGCACAGAAGTAAAACACCAGACAAAAATAAACCCATGGGTGCCTGTGCACATAGCACTTGTCCCCATCTGAATCTGTGCAGGGGTTGCTGTGCAGTAGTGTCAGATAGCTAGCTCTGCCCACCTGCCTAACACTAATCAAAGTAGAGGGATTTCAGCTCAGGGATAGAGATGGCTTGACAGGCAGTGCACACAGAGCTCCCACAGCCCTGCCCCCTTTTCCTAATCTGCCAGACAGAACATCACTCTCCTCATCTCTTCTGTTTAGTTTACAATAAGTCTAGATCTGCTGTTCTATGCCAGCTAATCATGGCAGAGTGGGAACTGTCAGCTTGTGTTTTAAATGATTGCATCTTCATTCAAAAAACAAAAGCTGAAAACAGTAAGGCTACTTTCATACTGGGGCGGACAGGGTGTCAGCAGTAAAGAGATAGTTTTAGCGGCAATTTACCACTGTTATAGCGGCACTTTGGCATTAAAAGCGACTGTGATGTGGTGCTTCCGAAGCACCTTTCAGGTGTTCCGGAAGCGCTGCCCATTCATTCCAATGGGCAGGGGCAGTTTGCGAGCGCTGTATACACTGCTCTCGAACTGCACCAAATATGCAGCTGGCAGGACTTTTTCTAACGCCCTGCAAGCGCACTGCCCCAGTGTGAAAGCACTTTGGCTTTCACACTGGGGCTGCAGGTGAGGCAGTTTTCAATCGCTATACAGGCGCTATTTTTAGCGCTAACATGCCTATAAACTGCCTCAGTGTGAAAGGGGTCTAAAAGCACGGTAATAAGCAAGGCTGCCTCAGGCAAGTGTAGTAGCTAGTGTGTGCTGTTGTCAGCTTGTGTATTTATTAATAAAACCACTCTTCTCCAGCTGCAGCCATTCACAATACAATCTGACAATTTCCCTCTATCTGTGACCTGAATAGCAGGCTGCCGCTCCGGACTCTGTGTATACTGAACAGGAGAGATGAGGAAACATGTCACTGCAGAATGGAGAAGAGGCAGGGCTCGGTGCTGGCTGTAACTTTATCCCATATTTTAAAGCTTTGGGGGGTGAAACTATAGCCCAAATTTAAGGAGAATACATATTTATTTTAATACCCAATGCTCTGATTTTAATGGGAATAAATATGTGTGCAGTGACCCCTAGGGAAGTTAACAAAAATTTTTTGGTGAAATTCTTCTTGAAAGGTTCCACAGTGAGCATGACATCTTTTATAAAAAATGGTTAACAGTAAACTACTTGTAAGCTGATTTTTTGAATATGTAATTATTGTTATTGTGTTTTTGGACGTTAAGGGTCTTCATTCCAAATGAGACTCCATTGTTTTTGTATACATGTTAAGTGATACTTTTCTTTGTTGAGATTTCAACTATTGCACTCTAAATCCTTTCTGGTATGGCCTTCCATTTCCATCTGTACACGTTTGCTCTCATCTCTACGGTTAAAAACAACAGTGGTCAATGACAGGCATTCTGGTCTATTATTTTACCTGGGTACAACCTTACATAGTTTGACTTAGTGTATTTCCAGTTTTGGACCCAAATTGGGATAACAGCTGTTTTATATTTGTTACATGTTCTCATTCATATAGCATAACTAAAATATATTTAAAAATAGCTGCTTACCTTTTTGCTCACTTAAATTGATTATAAAGGTTTTATTTTTTTTCTTAAAATAACCAACATGTTATACTTACCTGCTCTGTGCAATAGTTCTGCACAGAGAAGCCCCAAACTTTCTCTTCTTGGGTCCCCCGCAGTGATATTGGCTCCTACTCTTCTTCGCGTACCCCCATAGCAAGCCATTTGTTTTGAGGACACTCGTGTGGGCTCGATCCTGTGCTGGGCTCTGTGAAAATATATACACACACCACGGATCATCCACACCCCCTCTTCTCTCCTCATGGAATTTGACTGACAGCATCAGGAGCCAATGGCTCCTGCTGCTGCCGAGTCTCCTGTCAAAAAAAGATGGGCTAGTGATTGGGCTCCTGTAAGTATTTAAGGTGGGGCTGGCGGAAGCAACTTTTGAAAGTTTTTTTTTTACCTTAATGCAGAGAATGCATTAAGATATAAAATACATTTTTGCTGCCTGTGTCCCTGCAGAACCCTCCGGCAGAACAGAGAGGAAAGAGCGGGAGCGAATCTCCAACACAGCGCCATCACGGCACTGCCACAAAGAATCCCACAAGGTGCAGAGAAAAAGGACTAGTGTCCTTACAGTAGTAAACAGGGCAAGCCCGCAAAGGAGCCAGCCAGGGAGGGACATGTTGTTTTATGCACACAATCTGCCTTTTGTATCCACTCTGCTCTCAGACACTGCCAAGATGCACAGGACATGCAGGAGGACAGAGGGGTAGTGGGGATTGCATTACTTTCCTGCACTCCATGTCCTGTATTCTGCACCCTGCACGACATATCCTGCACGCCATTTCCTCTGCACCCCATGCCCTACATTCTGCACGCTTCTCCTGCAACAACTCAATTTAAATATAGGTTTATAATCTAAATATAGGTAAATATAGGCTAGTTATGTAGCCGGGAGCAGAGTTGTGGATGGCTTTGTAACTTATTGTTAGTATTTTGAATTTAATTCAATGGGCGAGTGGCAGCCAATGGAGGGATTGAAGAGAGGGGTAGCAGACGATGAGCGGTTTGTAAGGTGGATGAGCCTGGCAGCAGCATTCATGATGGACTGAAGGAAGGGACAGTCTATTTAAAGGTAAGCCAATGAGGAGGGAGTTTGTAGTAGTTGAGCAGAGAGATAACCAGGGAGTGAATCAGGAGCTTTGTGGTTTCATTGGTTAGAAAGGTTGAGGCGGCAAGCTTTGGATAGTAATTGGATATGGGGCCAAAAGGAGAGTTCAGAGTCCAGGATAACACCAAGCACCCTGGCATGTGGGGATGGGTGGATGGCTGTGCCATTGCTCTTGACAGAGAAGTCAGGGGAAGAGGCAGGTGGGAGAGGAAATATTATGAGTTCGGTTTTGGACAAGTTACGTTTGAGGAAGTGGTGTGACATCCAGGCAGATATGTCTTAATAAGTTAGTGATGCCTGAGGAGAATGATGGAGTGAGTTAAGGGGTGGAGAGGTAGATTTGGGTGTCATCAGCGTAGAAATGATATTGAAAGCCGTGGGAGCTGGCCCAGGGAAGAGGTGTATATTGAAAATAAGAGAGTTCCAAGAACAGAACCTTGAGGGACCCTGACAGAGAAAGGAAGGGGAGAGGAGGAAGTAGAATTATATGTGACACTGAAGGTGCATTGGGATAGGTAAGATGAGAGCCACTGAAGAACACAGTCATGGAGACCGAGGGAATAAAAGATTTTTAGAGGGAAGAAAATACTTTTTGGTTTGTAAAGGAGCAGTGTATTTCCACTTTTGCAGTCAAATTTGAAAAAAACCCACAATATGTTATTTGTTCCCATTCTCACTGAGAAAATATATTTCTCTTTTTTTTTTTTTTTTACTTTTTCTAGTTGTTTCTTTGCAGCAGCTTTATACATAGAGCTACAAGTAGTTTGAAATTTTTCCGAATAGCTTGTATTGTGCAATTATGAAACAGATATAGGGATAGTTTTTTTTTGTGCTTTCAGGTAAATGCCAGGTATGGCATTTTTTACATAATTACATTGGTCTAGCTTAGACTGATGTAACTATGCATATACCATAACTGTGGGATCCTTCTAGAAGCTGAAAATCACTGTAGCAATCACCGTTAATAAAGTGATCTCCACTAGCTTCTGGGTCCAGTGGCTGCCCTGTTGCATTTTCAACACAGGAGGTTGGCCGCTCAGCAGGGCGCAGTTCAGAGAATGCTTTGCATTTTCTTAATGATTGCAAAGCATTCTTTGCTTGAACAAGGGGGAGAGGCGGAGTGGTGACTTCAAGTGTTCTCTGAATGGACTGCGTGCCAAGCAGCAGACCTGTGTTCAGTAAGCAGCGGGGCAGTCGCTCAGTATTGGATCCGGAAGCTAGTGACTGCAGTGGTTTCCAGATTCTAGAAGGATCCCACAGGTATGGCATATGCATAGTTAGATTGGTCTAAGCTGGACCAATGTAATGATGTACAAAATGCCTTAGAATTCTTTAAGGGTTTTATTAGTTTACAATTTTACAAGAAACAGAATATACACTTCAATGAGGAAAGTTGCAAAGTGCAAGGTTTTCAGTTGTTCCAAGTCAAGTAGCAGTATAATATAATATTGTTGGTTTCTTATACGGTATGTACATATAGGATCAATAACACTACAGACAGAATAACAGAACCAACAAATAAACGACATGCTTTGTTGCATATAGAAATAATGTAGATTATAGCTTTTTGTGATGCCTATCATCCTTGGACCCTACCAATCTTAACAATCTACACACTATCTCTTTGCTCCCCTTTTCCTCTAAACTCCTTGAATGCCTGGTCTACAACCAACTGAGTGACCACCTCATTGAGAATAACCTTCTTGATCCCCTTCAATCTGCATTTTGCCCTCAACACTCCACAAAAACTGCGCTTCTAAAACTCACAAATGACCTACTAACCACAAAAACCAATAGACACTACTCTGTACTCCTACTTCTGGACCATTCGGCTGCCTTTGATACTGTTGACCACCCCCTCTTCCACAAAATAAACTATTCAGGGGATGCTCAGTGACACAAGACCAGGCTTTTTTCTGGCACTTTTTGTTTACAAGTTTAAATCAGTATTTTTTGCTAGAAAATTACTTATAACCCCCAAACATTATACATTTTTTTAGCAGCAAACCTAGGAAACAAAATGGCGATCGTTACAATCTTTATGTCACACAGTAAAGACGGCTACAGCACAGGCTTAAAATGCCAGGAGAGCGTCCATGGAAGTCCCCCCTTTTCAAAATTTTTGGTCTTTTTTTGCTTGTTTAGCAAAAAAAAACTGGTGGTGATTAAATACCACTAAAAGAAAGCTCTATTTGTGTGAAAAAATGATAAAAATGTCATATGGGTACAGTGTTTCATGACCGCACCATTGTCATTCAAGGTGTGACAGCGCTGAAAGCTGGAAATTGGCCTGGTCAGGAAGGGTGTATAAGTGCCCAGTAAGCAAGTGGTTAATGAATAAAAGAACAAAACAAAACACAATAGTTACCCCTATTTATTTTGCATAATGTGAAGGATGATTTTACACTGAGTAAATAGATATCTAACATGTCATTTAAAATTGCGCACCCTTGTGAAATGGGGACAAACTACGGTACTTAAAAATCTCCATAGTCGACACTTTAAACGCCTTTACAGGTTACCTGTTTAGTTACAGAGGAGGTCTAGCACTAGAATTATTACTCTCACTCTAAATTTGCTTCAAATGTGTGGTTCGAATACTGGTCACATGTGCTTCTGCACGCAAGCATGGAGGGATGGGGGCGCTGTAATTTTTCTTTTATTACTTATTTTACTTTTTATTTTTACGCTGTCCATTTAAATGTGTTTTTTTTTAATCCGCTTTATTCTTATTACAAGGAATACCTTGTAATACAAATAAGGATGACAGGTCCTCTTCATGAAATGATCTGGGGTCAAAAAGACCCCAAGTCTCTTCTTTACCTTTGAAAGCAAAAGATAAAAAAAAGAATAAAC
The DNA here is from genome assembly GCA_018402905.1 of Glandirana rugosa. Lineage (NCBI taxonomy): Eukaryota > Metazoa > Chordata > Amphibia > Anura > Ranidae > Glandirana > Glandirana rugosa. The sequence continues at coordinate 1,501,627 of BLSH010115771.1, forward strand.
ATTTTTTTTTTGATCTGTCGCTTTAATTTTTTTTTCAGCCTGGACTGGAAGTGACGCCATGACATCGCTCCGATCCCTTAAGGCCATAGAGTCGATCAAAGAGTGGTAACTCTTTAACCGCCTGTTGGACCAGATGGTTGCACCGTCGGATCTTTTCTCGGGCGAACCGGCGGTAACGGTAAGCGCGAGAAGCACCGGCGAACTGCGGGAGGGGGAAACGCCCCCTTCAGCCGCTTTAGAAACCGGCCCAGCGGCTCATGAGTATGCCGGCCGTCTGCTGAAAAAAAAGGTACTGGGGTTATGGTTGATATCTTCAGCCATAATGCCGGTAAACCACTTGCAGACAACAACATATATATACATATTGTAGTCGCCAAGTGGTTAAAACATGTCAAAACTGAAACAAAATTACCATTCATTGACCCAAGCTGCTTGAAAATTGATTTACCCTAGGCATATTTCACCTACCTTCAGGTGCTGGGTTTTACTTTCATCAGCTTCTCTCCTGAGAAGGAAATTTTCCTCTAATGTCTTGTTCCACAAACGATGCATTGATTGTTTTTCTCTAGCGTAAGACAATGCCATTTTCTTTGAGGAATTTAACTTTTTTAAGAGCTCATCTTTCTCAGTAGTAGCTGTTGATAAGCCTTTAAGAATGGTCTTTTTTTCTTCTTTCAGCAGCTCTATATCTTTCATCAGTAAATGCTTCTCAAAACGTAGATGGTTTCTTTCATCCCGGATTTGTTTCCTTTGTTTAAGAAGTTCTTCACATTTGTCAATCACGGCTTTTGCTTGCTGATGATACGCCTCTGCATCTTGCTCTGCTATGGATAACTGTAAATGAAGGGAGTTTTTCTCTTTTCTGAGTGTGTCGATTTGCTCTCTGTACTGGAGATGTTCAGAATTTAAGGACTGGGCATAAATATGCAGTTGTCTTATAGCTTTAAGAGCCTTACTTTCAGGTTGGTCCTGGATTTCTGCTTGCTCTGCCTCACTTGAGAAACGATTTAACCCTGCAGTTTCTTCGTGTTTGCTTTTACACAATGTGTTAAGGTTTCCCTTTTCAGATGTGCCCTTATTATCTTCTATTTCTTCTAGTGTTGGCTCACTTTCCACGTACTCATGAGTAAAGTAATTCGAATCACGGGGTTGAATAAGGTCCATAATGTGTAGTGTGTCATCCTGTACAGTTTCCTCATTTGCAATGTTTTTCATCGTACTGCACAGTGGACCACTTTCAATGCCATTAAATGTGCTATCAGATGTGCTTACATTTCCAGAGTCTGCTTCTTCAGTCTCATTCATATGTTGAGTATATGAATCTTGTTTCCAGAAGTTACGAAGGATGACTCCCTCATTTTTAAATGTAACATTCGATTCTCCTGGTTTGCGGTTGTCTGTATTCGTGTGCTGCAGGTTATAATTCTGCTGTGTGTCAGTATTTATAAGTGAATTTTCATCACTGTCTGAAAACGTTTCAGTTGAATCCAGTGTATCCGACTGTTCTGATGTTACCGTACCTTCCTCTATAGTACTATCAGTATGTTGATTTTTGTCTTCTGTATAGATGATGTCATTGGTCTAAATTACATAAATACATTTTTAATACACACAAAGGGGTTGATTTGTTAAAGGCAAACAGGCTGTTCACTTTGCAAGAGAAGTTGCGCCAGAGCTTACTGAATGTGGTGAACTGTCAATTGCAAAAAATACCCAATCACATGCAAGGAAAGTTAGAAAAAAATGTATTGAGTGACGGAAGTACATGATTGAATGATGGAAGTCAACAGAACTTCACCTCATTCACTGAGCTTTGGGGTAAATTCCCTTGCTAAGTGAACAACATATTTTCCTTTAGTAGATCCACCCCCAAATGTATTCAAATAACTTTTTTAGCTACTCAAAACTTGGACAAAATAACTGTACCATTTTAAACAATTACATTTAAAAAGTTTTGTCAAACTTATGTATTACAAAGAACAAAATTAATAGTAACACATAATGTAAAATGTAAAAGTCTTTTGTTATACAAGAAACGTTAAAAAAAAACGTACATTTTGCAACTTAATTCCTAAACCCCTCATTTAAAAGGGGTGTATGGGGTTGTTAAAAAGCAAACTTACATACTCACCTCTATGCTGCAGTATCAGTCAGATGCAGCAGCTGTCCCCCGCTAACTCATAGCCCTAGAACTGAGCGATCACATGACCAATGATTACCTGGTCACGGTCTTCACGGAGCTGAGAGCACTGACTGTCAGTCACTGCTCCCCACTCTGGCCCCCCCCCCCCTCACTGGAGCGCTGGACTGGAGAGGGGACAGACTCAACTGGCTTTGTCTCTCAGCCGTGCACTGAGAGGCTGAGCCAACTGTCAATCAGAAAGCTGAGTGGATCCCGACAATATGGTCAGGATCCTTCCGGGGCCTGGAGCAGCTTTGTGACGTCAGCTGACAATGGGCTTTAGCTCGCTTTCGGTTGATTCTTGGTCACAGGATAGCAAAAGTAAGTGCATTCCTGTGACTCAGAGGAGAAGTATGGCCAAAAAAGGGATTTTATTAAAACTTACCGTAAAATCCTTTTCTCCGAGTTCACTGACAGATGCAGCTCTCCATTACGTGTGGGGTTTTATGCTGGTCTCACTAGGAGTTAACTAGGCAGGGAAAAGAAACAGCTGGCCCCTCCCATGGGGGCCGTCCTCTCTTCCCACATAAAACCCCCTCATAGCATAGCTCTTCAGTTCGTACACAAGCCGTACCAGAACAGAGCACAGAGGGGTGGGTGCTGCGTCTGTCAGTGAACTCGGAGAAAAGGATTTTACGGTAAGTTTTAATAAAATCCCTTTTTCTCCTATCGTTCACTGACAGAAGCAGCTCTCCATTACATGTGGGGATGTCCCCAAGCTGTGTCAAAAAGAGGGGTGGGTAAACACTAACAGTACCCAACTGAACCTCTAAGGAGGCGCCAGACGCGCCTACGCTGCCGCCTGCAAAACTTTGCGGCCCAAAGCAGCATCCGAAGATGCAAACACATCAACTTTATAAAATTTAGTGAAAGTGTGAACCGAGGCCCAAGTGGCCGCCTTGCACACCTGTGACACCGAGGCCTGGTGTCTGAAAGCCCAGGAAGTGCTAACAGCCCGGGTAGAATGAGCCGTGACCAGAAAAGGGGGGACCTCGCCCCGAACAGAATACGCATGGGTCACGGTTTTTCTAATCCAATGAGAAATCGTAGCCGACGAGGCCGCCAACCCTTTGCGCGGACCCTCTGGCAGCACAAACAAGGCATCAGCTTTTCGAAAAACTGTAGCAGCCAAGTACCCTCGTAAAGCCCTCACTACGTCCAAAGCGTGCAACTCAAACTCCTTTGGGTGCGATGGACGAGGGCACAATGAAGGAAGAACAACCTCTTCATTAATGTGAAAGGAAGAGAACACCTTCGGAAGGAAGGAAGGAGAGGGTCGCAAGACCGCATTATCCTTATGCATGACTAAGTAGGGAGACTTGCACGATAGTGCTGCCAATTCAGACACCCGTCTGGCGGAAGTGATGGCAACTAAAAAGGCCACCTTCTGCGACAGCAATTGTAAGGAAATCTCCTTGATATTCTCATATGGCGGTTTCTGAAGAACAGAAAGCACCAAATGCAGATACCACGGAGCCATCGGAGCCTTCACTCGATGCGCCACGTGTCGCACACCCTGTAGAAGGGTATGAATAAACGAGTGCAAAGCCAAAGGTCTCTGAAAGAGAATCGCCAGAGCTGATATCTGGCCCTTGAGGGTACTCAAAGCCAGTTTTTTGTTCAGGCCCTGCTACAAAAAAGTCAGGACCCTGGACACAACATAAGAGCTTTTAACAAAGTAGGGATCACGGAGTCGGCGACTTCCCTATCGCTTAGCACCTGGGACTCAATAGCCAAGCCGTCAAAGGTAAAGCAGGGTGCAAGATGGGTCCCTGAGACAGAAAATCGTCTCGCAGTGGGAGCCGCCAAGGGGCGTCTGCCACCATTTGCACCACATCGGTGTAACAAGTGCGCCGAGGGCAATCTGGAGCCACCAGTATTATTGGTATCCCCTCCGCCACTATCCTGCATATCAATCGCGGAAGCAGTTTTATCGGAGGGAAATCGTACAGAAGGCGGTAACGGCCCCAGGGGGCCACCAGAGCGTCCGTGGCCACTGCCAACGGATCCTTCGTTCTGGACACAAAGTTTTCCACCTTGTGATTGAACCGGGACGCCATGAGATCCACGTCCGGCGTCCCCCATCTGCAGCAAATTTGATTGAACACCTCCGGGTGGAAAGACCACTCTCCCTGGTCTAGCGTCTGGCGACTGAGAAAGTCCACCTGCCAGTTCACACCTGGAACGTTAACGGCGGAGATTGCCGGAACGTGACGTTCCGCCCAACCCAGTACCAAAGCTGCTTCCGCCGTAGCTGCTGGACTCCTTGTGCCGCCCTGATGGTTCACATACGCCACTGCTGTGGCATTGTCCGACTGAATTCGAATCAGACGACCCTGCAATCTCATCCAGAGAAAAAAAGCACAATCTGATTGCTCTCAGCTCCAGTACATTGATGGGGAGGCGAGCCTCTTGTGCCGACCAACGGCCCTGGGCAGACAGCTGTCCCAGGACCCCGCCCCAGTCCAAAGGACTATCATCCGTGGTAATGATCACCCACTGAAGGGGCAGGAACGACTTCCCCTGAATCAACGCTGAGTCCCGGAACCATAGGTCAGAGACGCCCTGGTCTGGGAGCTCAGATGGATCAGAAGGTCCAAGCACCGAGGGGATCTGTCCCACCGAGCCAAAATTGCTCGTTGAAGGAGACGAGTGTGACTCTGGGTGTATGGTATCGCCTCGAAAGTCGAGACCATGAGCCCCAGCCCCCCACGTAAGGAAGACCGTCGGTGCGACAGGAAAATTTTCTCTGCCGACTGCAGTGACCGCAACTTGGCTGGAGGAAGGAAAAACCTTTTGCCTGCTCTGAGTCAAGGAACAGGCCCAGATACTCCAGGCGATGGGATAGAGACGCCGTCGGCTTCTGCAGGTTGAGCAACCAGCCGAAGTCCTGCAGCGAGGTCATTGTGATCCTCACCTTCTCTTCCCGAGCCGAGGCGGATTCCGCTCGCAGGAGCAGGTCGCCAAGGTAGGCTACCACCGCAATGCCTCTCTGTCGCAGTAACGCCATACCGGAGCCACCAGTTTTGTGAAAAAACTCAAGGTCTGAGACTAGACCGAAAGGGAGTGCCACGAATTGAAAATGGAGGTCTCCCACTGCAAAGCGAAAGAAACGCTGAAGCCGTGGACAAATATGTACATGGAGGTACACATCCCTGATGTCTAGAGACGCCAGAAATTCCCCCTGATGGAGGGCGGCTACAACCGAGTGGATAGATTCCATCCGGTATTTTCGCGCCCTAACATACCGGTTCAGGGCCTTCAGGTCCAGTACTGGCCGGACCCCCCCCCCTTTTTTGGGGACCACGAACAGATGTGAGTAAAACACCTCGAAGCCTCTCGCTGGAGGCACTGGCATGATCACCCCTTGGTTCGAGTGCTCGTACAGCCCCAAAGAGGGCCTCCCGGCGTGCCTGCGGGAGCCCTAAGTCGAAGGGAAGAACCTGACTGGCGGCAGAGTGTTGAAACTTCCCCCACCCGAAGCCCGGGCAGAGGCAACCCATCAGGCTAAGGAGGTTTGTCCTCCACCTTGTTGGTTTTGCGCTGCCACTGCCGGCATCCAGCCCCTGCAGCGACCTTACCAGAGCGGGTCCCTTTACCCGCTACGCCTGGGGTGCGAAAAAACCTCTTCTGACCCGAGGTAGGGGGCCCCTGTCAACGGCAAAAACTCATGCCTCCAGGGCTCTGGGAGGAAGGCACTTACCTCCTGTGAAATCTTTAATGATCTCACCCAGCCATGGACCGAATAGACGTCCACCCTGAAAGGGAAGGTCTGCGAGACCTTTTCTGGAAGCATGGTCACCGGACCAAAAACGCAACCAGAGTACCCGTCTGAGGATACAGCAACACTGCTACCCTGGATCACATAGGCAGTAAATCCACGGCCGCATCACCAAGGTATTTGAGACCTTGGAGCAAAAAGTCAGTCATCTGCGGCGTATCCAGCAGGCGGCCGCAGACCAGAAGATTCTGGAGTTCCGTCATAAGCTCAGACAGATATTGCGCCGCCATGGCGAACGTCAGGGCTGGCCGCAGAGCCTGTCACCAGGAAGAGCGACCTTTGTCTTTGGCAGCGGGGCCCTTGAATGCAGGAACCCCTTCCAGAGGACTGGTCGTTGTCTTATAAAAGCGATCATAGGCGGGACACCAAGGCGACTCCCTTTTTTTTTTTTAAAAAAAAAAGCTTTCCTCAAGGGATAGCGAGCAGCGAACCGTCAAGTCCCTTGGATTGTGGGAAGAAACCGGAGCACCGGGAGGAAACCCACGCATGCACAAGGAGGACATGCAAACCTCAGGCAGGTCATGCTTAGGATCTGAGCCAGCAAGCATTATGCTGCCAGGCACAAGTTCCACTGCGCTAAAAGGAATGCTGCAGACGCTGCCATTTACAACAAACAAGGCGATTAGGAAAAAGATCATATGAGTAAGCCTTGGGCGCCCTAGGGGGCCTGGAGGACCACACCACATGCGCAGAAATCAGTGATTCGCCATCCTGGCTCAATCGCATCGCAGTGCGATACTAATTATAATCGCAGCTGCCGTCCCCTGATCCTCTTCTCCGTCCGAGGGACCTTCCGGATCAAAAAATCCTCCCTTGAAAAGCAAGGAGGGGGCGCTTCTTGGGGGGCCTGTTGGTGACATCCGCCCTGGGGAAAAATCACTAAAGACCGCCACAGCTGGTCCAGAAAAGCCCCTTGCGCAGATTGCGCTCCTAGCATGTTCAGCTCCCTTAGGAACACATAGATGCATAGAAAAAGGTTAAAGGCACCCCCACACCACCACCCCACAGTGCACCAGGGGACCCAGGAGGACTGCACCCGCTGCCACCAGCATCCACAGGAGAGCCCAGCTATACTTGCTGTTTGCTGCCATAACCCTGAGGATCGTCAGAGAGCCGCGCCGTCAGGAGCACACACCGTTCCAAAGTGAAAGTAAAAATCTGTAGACACGTTTTTTGCATGAGCAGGGATTCCAATATGGCCGCCGTTGAACACTAGAGGCCGAAAAACACCTGCAGGGAACGTGCAGTACCGCAAATGGCCGCTCTGAGCGCTAGAGGGAAAGCCCCATAGGCCCAATATGTCTGCGGCTACGGCAAAATGGCGGCGAAAAATGACCGAACGGCGCTAGACGATCGGGTGCGGTGCGGGGGGAAGGGGGGGGGTGTGTGCAGTGGGTGAACAGGGCTCCACACGCCCCTACCGGCGGCTACCCAGCAAAAATTGTTTTTTTTTTTTTTAGGGTCGTCGGTCCCCCTTTCCGCCCCTAAAAAGGGGGGGAAGGGAGGAGCTCTCACTCACCACTCCGGACGACGCCATGGGTAGCCACCCAGTCACAGACCTTCCACCCCTGCTTGGGCGGTATGCTGCAGGCCAGAAGTCGCCCTTCCGGAATCGAATCCGGGGCTGGGCGTAAGGGCACGATGCGGCGGGTCCCCATACGGCGGGACTGGCTCGCATCGGTCGGCCAGGTCGGGGAAAGTACAGAGCCCATGGACTCTCTATGCCGGCTTCATGATAGCAGACCAATCACTTGATAGAAGGCAAATAAAAATATAAGTAAAAGAAAATTTAATAAAAAACGGTCTCAAACAGGACCGCAATTCTCCTGAAGGGAAGCCAGGTCAACTCCTTGCAAACTAGGCAATGAAACTGAAGAGCTATGCTATGAGGGGGTTTTATGTGGGAAGAGAGGACCGCCCCCATGGGAGGGGCCAGCTGTTTCTTTTCCCTGCCTAGTTAACTCCTAGTGAGACCAGCATAAAACCCCACATGTAATGGAGAGCAGTGTCTGTCAGTGAACGATAGGAGAAATGTAATCTTTTAAATGTAATTCTTTGGCCAGCTAAATAAGAATTCACTTTTCTTCAACATAGGTTTTAATGTTTGAGGACTGCACACTGTTTCCTTTTTCTGCACATGCATTTTAGTCATGGGATCACATCTCTTTAGAATCACATGGTCAGCTCAGAAATTCTATACAGTGCAGGTGTGCAGTGGGGCTGTGCCAGCTGGTCACTCTTCTTACTGCCAACCGAGCCACAGTCAAGCATGTTAGCAGTGGGTAGTAGTAAGACTAACTTTTTTTTAGGTGAGTAGGTCTTACTGATAAAGACTAGACTGAAACTGTGTTGGTGAATTTTGGACATGGTCCCAGTCAGTCAAGTGTCAATTGTTGGGCTCCAGTAATCCACTTCATTAAAGGTGGCGGTGCCTATGGTGCTTATCCAAGCCCGGTGTGTATTATGAAGTAGGACGCTGCATTCCAATTAGCCTGTGTATCGACTTAAATGGGCTCCTCCCAGGCCATGCCATGACATGTTTCTCCTCACCCACGAAGCGTTGTCAAGTCCAGTGGGCAGGACGAAACACATCAGTCACGTGGCCTTGGAGGAGCCTATGCTGAGGCCACTTTTTATCTAAATCTACTTTTGGAGAGTACAAATGACAGGTCCTTTGGTTTGTAATAACCCCCGCATTACAGGAAGATCACGTCTGCAGGGGTGAATGGGAGATGATACAACAGAGGATTTAAACTAATGCAGCAACCAACACCACAAGGTTGTTTTTTCCATTCATTGCTGTTTGAAATGCTTCACGTGTTAAACATTTAAAAGATTTTATGATATATCAATTATTTTAGTAAATTCACCTGATGTTCCTCAGTCTCTACCTCCCTTGCAATGGTCAGTGGAGCTATTAAAGGATTACTTCGAAAACGCTCAACGCTCATGCTTAGATTCAAAGTAACCTGTGACTGAAGCTGAAAAAACGAAATGTTAAAACTCTTTATGACATTAATGCTGTACAATGATGATAAAAGCAATCTTTATTTACTAAGACATGAAAAAGGGCCATCATATAAATAAGTCTGTTCATCCAAAATGCATTCTTTTTTTAATAAGCATATGCTATGGGCTGAATCAAATGCAAACCTCTAATGCAGGGATATGCAATTAGCGGACCTCCAGCTGTTGCAGAACTACAAGTCCCATGAGGCATAGCAAGAATATGACAGTAACAGCTGGAGGTCCGCTAATTGCTTATCCCTGCTCTAATGCATCTTGAAGTCCCCGCAGGGGTGATTTCCTTGCTGAGTTTCATATTATTATATAGGCATTATAGTATTCAAAGAGAATCCAGACTTGAATTTAACCCATGTACTGTATATCATATCCTATGTTGATTGATCCTAATTCTGACTATTAATAACTAAAGAAATCACCAAACTACTGAACAAGACATTTGACATTACCTACCATAACCCTTCGCTCATTTTCTCCCATTTTAAACTCTAGCAGTGTCTGCCCCCTGTCCAACCTATCTGAAATATTATTTTCTAACTTGGCCTCCCCTTCAATTCTAGTTTAAATACTACCCCACCTTACCATAAACCCAGAATAGCAGAACCCCCTCCCTTTCCATTCAGGTACAAATCTACATTAGAATACAGATCATATCCTAATGAAAAGTCAGCTCCAGGCTCCAGAAACCCAAATCATTCCACATTGCACCAAAACTCTAGCCATGCATTTAGTTCTCTAACCTCCTGATGTTGTTTCTATGTTGTGCAAACTACAGGCAACCCTAAAGAGAAAATAGCCTTGGAATTATTTCCCTTGCCTTACCTACAGCTTAGTTCTAAGAATTATTCTATAAATTTTGTCATCGGTCCCAACATGGACCAGAACAGCCGTCCCTTCAAGTAATTTGTCTACTTGGTCCTTCTAATCAGGGAGACAGCAAACCATTCAGTTGAGCCGATTTTATCGGTCTTCAAGATGACAGAATCCACTACTACCACTATCGGTCTAGGCTAGTGATGGCAAACCTTGGCACCCCAGATGTTTTGGAACTACATTTCCCATGATGCTCATGCACTTTGCAGTGTAGTTGAGCATCATGGGAAATGTAGTTCCAAAACATCTGGGGTACCAAGGTTCGCCATCACTAGTCTAGGCCTTCCTAAATTACACTAGAAGAGCAAGCAGTAACATCTAGGGCTGTCACTTCTGTATATGTCCCCCTTAACAAACAAGACTGATTTTTCTTTTTCTTCTGAATGGAGAGTCCATCTACCACAGTAGCTCAGTTCCTTTCCTGATCATGTTACGTCATCCCTCCACCCTCTACATCTACCACTTACATTGTCTGCTAAGTGAGCAAAGACTCCTCTCAAGGTTATACATTTCCTTTAATGTTACTCCAGATTTCTGATGTTTTCTTCCAAAAAGGCAACATTCACAAGACATACTGTATCATCATAGACTTGTTGCTCCAGTTGTGCACACAGGAGGCACTTTGTATGCCAAACAACCTCTCATCCCAGTTAGATGACAACTCACATTTACTGAGTCCAACTGCTTGAATTATCTTTTGTATATAAGGCTTTCGTCTTAAAATGTTACAAATTTGATTGCAAGCTCTAAGGGTCAGTGCTCATACCAACAATGTATTTATACCATACCGTAAAGCACTATGGAATATGGTATCTCTATATGAATACATTAGTTTCATAATGAAAATAATAATAAAATGCATCATCAAATTTCTTCCATATGCAAGAGATGTACAAAAGGAACAATTCTTACCACATCAACACCTTCCAGAGTTTGCTGCAGAAGCTCACAAATATACTGTAGTTGCTGTTGAAAAGCCTGTAAATATTAGCAATGTACATTTAATTAATAAAATACCTATGATGTTAATCTTAAAAAAATAATAAAAATGCAATATGTTAAATGCAATGACATTATCATTTGATGATTTGTTTTACCTAACAAACCAGAGTTATGCGGCCACATATGTTTACCTTCTCCTTCGATAGATTGGAATGATGACATTGTCTTTCAATGGAGCACATACAGCCTGTACCACTCAATAACAGACTGGCTGTATGGGAAAATCCCATTGTTTACATGCGTAGCGGGACTTACACACTGCCCTGAGCACAGGCCCTCTGCTTTCAAGGCACCAGACACAACATAATTTACAATATCACTACATAAATCTACAGCATAACATTTTGAAGGGGTTGGAATTGAGAAACCGTATGTTGTGTGTGTGTAATGTGTATGTACATGGGTACACGGGGGGAGGGGGTAATATTTTATTGCTATATTTATTCATCTTAAAGCGGTATTGAACCCAAAACCAAACATTTATTATATTGCAGCTTACAAATTCTTAGACATGATGGTTGCATTAGTTTTGTTTTTTAGGCTTTCTTTCTTTTATTCTCACCTACTGATCCTGACAGTATTTTTTTTTTTTAAGCAAGCTCTCTGCAGATGTAGCAGTTAGAGAATTGATACAAACCGTTTACCAATGACAGGAGTGCTTACAGAAATATAGGGTGCCAGAAATATAGTGTGCTCCTACTTTCACACGACAACACATCACTGAATGTGTAAGCCCATGGTGTCACTTTATTTCTGATGGACTACAAAGAGGACAGATAGCTCCTCATCTCCGTAACCCCTTCTTGCACACAGACAGACAGCACAGGAAGTTATCAGCTTACAAGATGTCTGCCAAAACCAACTGCTATTTTTTGCACAATTGAACAGATATGGCAGAGCACTTTCAATGGTATATTCAGCAGACCACAAGGGAGCAAATAAGAGAAATCCATTGTTAAGGTTTCCATACACTTTAAATTCCCCATAATAATACATGAGGCCTTCACTTGTGCTGGTACACAGGAATCTCAGCTGTAAGCCGAATAGTTGTAGAGAGTCAGGCAGGATGGAGAACTACTTTAACCACTTCAGCCCCGGAAGGATTTCACACTTTAGGACCAGAGCACTTTTTGCGATTCGGCACTGCGTCGCTTTAACTGATAATTGTGCGGCCATGCAACATTGTACCCAAACAAAATCTGGGTCCTTTTTTTCCCCACAAATAGAGCTTTCTTTTGGTGGTATTTGATCCCCTTTGAGTATTTTTGATCACCGCTATAAACAAAAGAAGATCGACAATTTTGCATAAAAATCCAAATTTCTTACTTTTTGCCAAGATACAAATCCCAAAAAAATTTAAAAAAACATTTTTTTTCATTGGTTTTGGCCGATTTATATTCTTCCATGTATTTTTGGTAAAAAAAATTGCAATTGGCGTTTATTGATTGGTTTGCGAAAAAGTTCACGCGTTTACGGATGATAAGAATTAATTTCTGGGGTTTTTATTTATTTCTTTTTTACTAGTAATGGCGGCGATCTGCGATTTTTAGCGGTACTGCGATATTGCAGCGGACCATTGGCATTTATACAGCGATCAGTAAAATAAAATAATAAAAATGCACTGATTACTGTGTAAATGCCATTGGCAGCAAAGGGGTTAACCTGCAGGGGACGCTCTAAGGGTTAACTGTGTTCCCTGGGTGTGTTCTGTGTATGGGCTGGGCTGGCAGGGGGAGGGAGTGATCAGGGCTTCAATATACAGGAAGCCTGTAATCACAGCCCTTCCCCCTCTGTCAGAACGGAGATCCGTGTTTACTTACACGGACCTCAGTTCTTTCACTTCGGGGGGGCCATCGCGGGAAGCCGGCGGTGATTGAGTCCGCCCTACCCGCTTCCTGGCCCGCCCGGAACACAGTGAGCGTGCCTCCGGCGGCGCACGCGCGCTAACAGTGCGGGATCTCGCAGCCTATCCAGCCACTTTGTCGCCATCAGACGCCGGTCGGCAAGTGGTTAAATTAATCATGAAGAACGTTTACCTCTAGGTTGTTTTGGAAGCTTCTGTTCAAATCCGACACAACTTGAAAGCCAGTCTCTGTAAATAAAAAATAATTTATTTCTAAAACTAATTTTTCATTGAGCAGGAACATTTTATGTGTTTTCCCCTTTTGTAGATAAATTGGGATAACACCTACTTACATACAGTATTCTCTTTCACACAGCATAAGCAAAAAAAGCTATTTACATTTTACTTACTCTTTTCTGAAAACTCCAAAATTGAAGAGCTATGCAGAGGGGGGCTGGGGAATTAGGCTACATTCATATGGGCTAATCAGCGGATTCCTGCCAATGACATTCGCCCATGTGAATATAGCTTTAATGTTTACCATAACTAACCCTGTCTGTGCTGACAGATCTTATTAACAGTTGTGGATGTCTGTCTTAACTAAAGGTTAAAGATCTAGAATTTGGCCTTCTACATTGTTAGGCCTCATACACATGGCGTATCTTTAAAAATAAACAAAACGTTGGGCCTGACGTCAAGGAAAAAAAATTGGCGTTATTCGGCGTTATGCATCGGCGTTAGTGAGCGTAAATGAGCGTCGGCGTCAATAGGCGTTTTTAAAAAAAAATCATCCCTCTGCTATTTCTCAACCTAAAAACTTTGGCGTCAAAAAAACGCCGGAAAACGCCGGTACAATATTAGTTGGCGTTTTGCGGCATCGGCGTCAAAAAATGCCAAAACGTTACAGCCTCAGAACGCAATGGGCGTGGGTTCTACTTTCAGCTCACTAACGCCGACGCCATTTACAGCTCAAAAACGCCGACGTTTTTATGGGGCCATTGACTAACATGGAGAGCTGCAAAAAACGCCAGAAAACGCCGGCGTCAAAAAACGTCCGTGTGTATGAGGCCTTAAAGCGGAGTTCCACCCTTTTAAGGCCTCATACACATGAACGTTTTTTTATCGCCGCGTTTTTGAGGGTTTTTTGCAGCTCTCCATGTAAAAACGCTGACGTTTTTGAGCTGTAGATGGCGTCGGCGTTAGTGAGCTGAAAGCAGAACCCACGGCCAGCGCATTCCGAAGCTGTAGCGTTATGGCGTTTTTGACACTAAGCCGGAAAAACGCTCACTAAAATATATTAATGCCATAGCGGCATTAACCGGCGCCAGCGTTTTCAAGTTAAAAAATAGCAGAGGAATGTTTTTTTAAACAAAACGCCTATGAACGCCGATGCTCACTAACGTGCATTAACGCCGATGCAAAACGCAGACGAAATCTCGTTTTTTCACTCTTTTAGAAGTCAGCAACTACAAAAAGTGTAGCTGCTGACCTTTAATAATCAGACGCTTACCTGTCCCACAGTCCAGTAATGCGGCCGCCCGTTGCCTCGCTCCTCTCCCCCTCCTCTGTGCGACGCTGGCATAGCAAGTGTGGGCCCCCTGGCTTTGGCTTCAAAGCCAGGAGCGCACTGCACAAGCGCGAGTCGCGCTGCGTGCTATGAATGGCCGGTGTATCTTCTGGGACCTGTGACGTGACCCAGAAATTCTCCGAGAGGGTGGGGGGAGAGGTGAACTTCCTTCCAGCTCCACAGAGCCAGGAGAGGAAGTGGGAGCTGGATAACAGTAAAAAAAATGTATCCCCCCCACGAAAAAAAAATTACATGCCAATTATAGCATGTCAGGGGGTCACCTTCACTTAAAGCAGAAGTTCCACTTTTGGGGGAAACTCCGCTTTAAGTAGAGCTGCACGATTCTGGCCAAAATGAGAATCACAATTTTTTTGCTCAGAATAAAGATCATGATTCTCTCACGATTCTAATGGCGTAACATCATCTTTCCTATTATACAAAAAAATTGGGCTAACTTCACTGTTTAGTTTTTGTTTTTTTTGAAAGTGTAATTTTTCCTCAAAAATTGCGTTTGAAAGACCACTGCGCAAATACAGTGTGACATAAAATAGTGCAACAATCACTATTTTATTCTCTAGGGTCTCTGCTAAAAAAATGTATATAATATTTTAATATTTGGGGGTTCTAAGTAGTTATCTAGCTAAAAAATAATGATTTTAACTTAAATCAACAAGTACCAGAAAAAGGTTTGGTGTTTAAGTGGTTAAACTGACCTAATTTTACAGACGTCCTTTGATCTAGAACAAAGCATTACAATGTTTATAGTTAACATTGAAGAAAGTTTTGAAACTGGCAGACTGCCCACAATGGCTCTGCACTTGTCACATAAAATCCAGGAAGTGTCTGGTTGACATAAACGCGTCACCAGAAAGTTTG
>BLSH010115771.1:1541407-1562133 GCA_018402905.1 Glandirana rugosa
TCCACATTTTCACAGTTCTTACTGTGAAGAAACCTTTCCGTATTTGGAGCTGAAATCTTTTTTCCTCTAGACGTAAAGAGTGCCCCCTTGTCCTTTGTGATACCCTTTAAGTGAATAACTCAACACCAAGTTCACTGTATGGAGCACTTATATACTTGTACATGTTGATCATATCCCCCCTTAATTTTCTCTTCTCAAGAGAGAATAAATTCAGCTCCTCTAATCTTTCCTGATAGCTGAGCTCCTCCATGCCTATTAGTTTGGTTGCCCCTCTCTGCACTTTCTCGATATCCTTTTTGAGAATTGGTGCTCAAAACTAAACTGCATATTCCAGATGAGGTATCACTAATGATTTGTACAGGGGCAAAATGATGTCTCTCTGGAGTCCATCCCTCTCTTAATACAAGAAAGGATTTTGTTTGCTTCGGAAACAGCAGCTTGGCATTGCATGCCATTATTAAGCTTATGATCTACCAAAACCCCCAGATCCTTCTCCACAATGGATTCCCCCAGTTGTACTCCCCCTAGTATGTATGATGCATGCATATTCTTTGCCCCCAAGTGCATAACTTTACATTTATCAACATTAAACCTCATTTGCCACATAGTCGCCCAATTAAACAGTGCATTGAGTTTGGCTTGTAAGTTGGAGACATCCTGCAAGGACGCTATTCCATTGCATTGCTTGGTGTCATCTGCAAACACTGAAATGGTACTTTTAATCCCAGACCCAATATCATTTATAAATATATTGAAAATTTAGGGCCCCAACGCTGAACCTTGGGGTACACCACTGATAACTTTAGACCATTCAGAGTAAGAATCATTAACCACTACTCTTTGAATTTGGTCTTTTAGCCAGTTTTCTATCCATTTACAAATTGATCTTTCCAAGCCTGTAGACTTTACCTTACACATTAGCCATTTGTGGGGAACTGTGTCAAACGTATTAGCAAAATCCAAGTATACCACGTCCAGAGTCCACAGCCACCCCTCTGTCAAAGGTTTTACTTAGCTCCTCATAAAAAGAAATCAGGTTTGTTTGACAACTTCTGTCTTTCATGAATCCATGCTGTCTGTTTCCAACAAGAATTCATCTATGTGGTCTTTTATTAAACTCTCCAGTATCTTCCCAACTATAGATGTTAAACGAATAGGTCTATAGTTACTTGGTAAAGACTTTCATCCCTTTTTAAATATGGGCACCACATTGGCCCTACACCAATCCAGTGGTACCAAATACCGTGTAGCTGCTCCAGGAGAATCAAACACTGATAGTGGTAGATTGCTATCTCCTGGGTGCTTCGCCCTGTTGCTGCTGCAGATACAGATAGATACCTTGAAATGAGGCTGGCGGCACTCCAGGCTTGATGCAATGTAAAAATTTATTTGAGTTCCAAGAAGATCATTCAAAAAGTATACATGGAGCTGGATACAAATAGATAGGCAACGCGTTTCACACGTCTAGCGTGCTTCGTCACAACCATCAGTGGTACCATTCCAGTCATTAAGGAGTCCCTAAAAAGTAGATACAATGGCTTTGAAATAACAGAGCTCAATTCTTTTAGGATCCGTGGGTGGATGCCATCTGGCCCAGGTGCTTTATCTACCTTTATTCCGTCGAAATACTTCTGGATCATTTCACTTTTGAGCCATTGTGGATCATTTGGGGCTGTGTCACTACCACCCCTGTTATGCACATGAGCTCCCCCATGCTTGTTTGTATACACAGAGCTGAAGAAAGTATTTAATAAGTTTGCCTTCTCTTTGTCCCCAGTCACGCACTCTAGATTATTTTGTAAAGGGCCTACACGCTCAGACCTGACCTTTTTACTATTAATACATTTGAAGAATTATTTGGGGTTTGTCCTATCTTTTGCAATCTGTCCTTCGTTTTGAATTTTTGCGTCCTTGATTTCCTTTTTACATATTCTGTTATGTTTTTTGTAACATTTAAAAGATGATAGTGTTCCTTCATTTTTATATTTTTAAATGCTCTTTTCTTATTATTTATAACTTTGGCCGTGAGCCACATAGGTTTTATTTTTAGCATTTTAAACTTATTGCCCATGGGAATATACTTTGCAGTGAGTTCACATGCAATCTTTTTGAAAAATGCCCATTTCTGTTCTGTGTTCATCGATGCCAATATTCCCTCCCAGTCTATGTCCTGGAAAGCAGCCCTCATCCTTGTAAAATTTGCTCTCAAGTGTTTTTATCTTTCCTGTATGTGTTTGTTGCTTGCATTAAATGAAATAATGTTATGGGTCACTGCTACCCAAATGTTCTTTTATATGAATATTGGTAATAAGCTCTGCATGGTTTGAGATTACCAGGTCCAGGAA
Source organism: Glandirana rugosa (assembly GCA_018402905.1). NCBI lineage: Eukaryota > Metazoa > Chordata > Amphibia > Anura > Ranidae > Glandirana > Glandirana rugosa. The sequence goes on from BLSH010115771.1 coordinate 1,543,753, forward strand.
AGCGACATTCCTAGTTGGGGCCTCAATAAACTGGACCATAAAATTGTCCTGTAATAGGTTTATACATTTTTGCCCTTTAACTGTCCCAGCAGTGCCATTACTCCAGTTAATTTCCGGATAGTTAAAATCCCCCATTATTATCACTGTCCCAGCCCTTGCAGCCCTTTCCATCTGTGCAAGGAGCTGAGTCTCCACTTCCTCTTTAACACTGGCAGGTCTATAACAAACTCCAATGATAACCTTTGTAGTGTGTACACCCCATTACAGATCTACCCATAATGCTTCAGACTCATCACACTCTCCATCAACTAGGTCCTCTTTCACACTTGCTTTGACATTACTTCTCACATAGAGACAGACACCACCACCCCTCTGTTTTACCCTGTCTTTCAGAAAGAGAGCATAGCAAGGAATATTAACCACTTCAGATCCTAGGACGTCCATGGACGTCCTGGGATTTCAGTGGTGATAACTCAATGATGCCGGCACCTGCAGGCATCATTGAGGTATCATTTTTTTCCTCAGGCGATTCCCATCACCGTAAGAACGATCATAGCGGCAGGTCAGCAGCTTGATCATTCTTACAGGCGGCGGGAGGGGACGCCCCCCCCCCCTCCCTCCGGTGCTTCTCCCGGCTCACCTGAGCGATCGGTGACCGGGAGAAGGAATCGCCTGCCGCCGAAAGCTAGCGCCAGAGATTTCCGAGGGACAGATGTCCCTCAGTCATCTCTATGGCTCTCGGAGGCCCGGGCGCACGTCGTGACGTCACTTCCGGGTCTCCGAAGTAAACAACAGCCGTTAAAGGGGAAGGAAAGGCTGAGATCGTCTGTTTTTTTTTCTGATCTCAGCCTTTCCAGCCTGTAGGATAGATGTAGGGTCTTATAGACCCTGCATCTGTCCATAAAGAGGATCTGTCACTCACTTTTCCTATTACAAGGGATGTTTACATTCCTTGTAATAGGAATAAAAGTGATCAAAAAAAAAAATTAAAGTGAAAGTGTAAAAATAAAAAAAAATAAAAGTAAAATAAGAAATAAATAATAAAAAAATATTTTTAAAGCGCCCCGTCCCTGCGAGCTCGCACACAGAAGCGAACGCATACGTAAGTCGCGCCCGCATATGTAAACGGTGTCCAAACCACACATGTGAGGTATCGCCGCGTGCGTTAGAGTGAGAGCAATAATTCTAGCCCAATACCTCCTCTGTAACTCAAAACACCTAACCTGTAAAAATTTTTAAAGCAGCGCCTATGGAGATTTTTAATAACCAAAGTTCGGCGCCATTCCACAAGTTTGCGCAATTTTAAAATGTGACATGTTGGGTATCTATTTACTCGGCGTAACATCATCTTTCACATTATGAAAAAAAATTGGGCTAACTTTACTGTTTTGTTTTTTTTTAGTTCACGAAACTGTTTTTTTAAAAAAAAAAAAACACGTTCGAAAAATCGCTGCGCAAATACCGCATGACATAAAAAGTTGCAACAACCGCCATTTTATTCCCTAGAATCTTTGCTAAAAAACCATATATAATGTTTGGGGGTTCTGAGTAATTTTCTAGCAAAAAAATGATGATTTGTACATGTAGGAGAGGAGTGCCAGAAATGGCCTGGATATGAAGGGGTTAATAGCCCAGTCATGTGAAGAATGAAGCCAAGATTCAGCAATAACAATAAATTCATAGTTCTCCTCGTGCACCAGAGCTTCCAACTCACCTATTTTGCTTGGTAGACTTTTGGCATTGGTGGACAAACACTTTAATTCACTGTCACGTTTTGCAGTACGACTAAAACTAAAATGGCATTTTAGTCAAAAGACTATGACTAAAACTCCAAATACCTTCTGCTCTAGCTCCCTTGTCACCTCCTCCCATACTTGCCTCCAGGACTTCTCCGGAGGCTCTCCCATCCTCTGGAACTTTCTACCCCAATCCATCCGACTATCTCTTACTCTATCCACTTTGAGACGATCCCTGAAAACTCACCTCTTCAGAGAAGCCTATCCAGTCCCCATCTAACAACTGTATATTTATTTTCTCCATCAGCTCATCCCCCACAGTTATTACCTTTTGTATCTCTTGATACTCCCTCTTAGATTGTAAGCTCTAATGAGCAGGGCCCTCTGATTCCTACTGTATTCAAACGTATTGTAATTGTACTACCTGCCCTTACGTTGTAAAGTGCTGCATAAACTATTAATGCTATATAAATCCTGTATAATAATAGTAATAACTAAATGGAAATTTGACACCAAAATTAACATTGGAAGTTGGGTGACAGAGAGTTGATAATGTGGAGGCAGAAATTAACGTGTCATTAAACCTATTAACACCATACTTTTAGCTAGGAAGATAATTAATTAATTAACAGATCACGCTAATTTTTTGCATAAATACCTTCTTTGAGGTGTTGTATCCAGTGGTCACATGATATGATCTACTTGCTCTGTACCGCTTTGAGAGTGACATAGGCTTATAATATTTTTGGGATTAATGATTGTAGACTGCTATATTCTGTCATAGATTTATGAAAAGTCACCTAAAAAACTTCTAGTTGTAAAGTTAAGTAAATAAAGACGGATTTCTTCTGTTTTCCAACCTTTTTTTTCATTTGGGTTTAGTACCATTTTTTCACTATCCTATTTGATTTCTATTCCTGATATATGAAAAATTATAAACAAATGGTCATCAAATGTTTGATATTTAAAATACAGACAGTAAAATATTTTTATTTTTGTTTAACAATAGCTCTCAGACAATGCAAACTATAGCCATAGTATATATTCAGTAGCCCCATCACTCAGATCTTTCCATTCTCTGGTCTTCTTTGGTTTCCATGTATTTCTGAAAATAAACAACAATGTGATACAATAAGTATTCTGCCATAAGGAAATGTAAGGAAAAGCTGAACAAGATTTTCCATAGATGCCAATGTTAAATGTTACTGGAGCCGTGCCATGTCAAGCTGACCAAGATGTTCCATAGGCGCCAATGTTAAATGTTATGGGAGCAGTGTCATGTCAAGCTCACCAAGATCTGCCAGGAGCCAATGCAAACCCAGAAGTGACTTGCCGTGGTCCCTAAAGGAGGAAGTTTATGCTGTCTGAATATCCAAGATTACCACTAATTTTGTCTGAAAATGACTGCTGGCATCACTGGCTGTTCTATATATACTGCTCACATACTAATGCCAACAGTGACCTTCCACTATGAAAGTTGGTCAGCAAGATGTGTATGATAAAAGGACATTACTACCACACAAGTGACAACAAGTTTGCTAATGCACACTAAAACTAAAAATAAAAACTTGCTCATAGAAACTGGGTTCTGTTTCATTTGGCAGAATAAACTTGATGAGAAATGGCTCCAGTTTCCCTTAAATGTGAAGTTCATCTTTTAGAAAAAAAATAATGCACATATTTTTGCAGAAAAAAAAACTTTTACTATTTTTTTCCACAGGAGCCTTCAAAGCATTGCACCCGCAATCAGTGAATCACAGATGCAATGTCAGGCTCCTGTAGACACTGCCTACAGCTTTGTGCCCATACTTCTGTACAGGCTTTCAGTTACAGGAAGTGTCAATGGACACTTATTACAGCACTCACAGTCCATTGTGAACTACAAGTCCGTTTGCCATGGTGGCAGATGGGACTTGTAGTTAATTAATTTGCAGATCTCTGTGAATGAATGACATGGATGTGTCATGTTTTAAATGTGGCAGCGGCTGTGGGGGAGAAGAACCCCCACACGCTATCACAAGGGGGCCTCTAGGGGGGTGCTTGGGAACATGTTACCTGTTCCACCCTCGATGTGTGTGTAACATGCTATATGTTCCCAAAGATGGACTTAGCCTTTAATGAATCCTTATGTAATGAAGACATTCAAGGACACAGTACTGAATATCAAGCACAATTAACACTATAAACAATTCTGAGCATTCCCCTTCAACAAACCACTGGAAGCCAACCCTCTAATATTGAAGGTCAGTAAAACTGTATTTTAAAAATGATCACAATACTCATTTAGAGTGTCCAAGTGGACAAAACGCTTTCCTACTGGAAGTGGAAAGGTCTAAAAGATTTCCTAGTCATCAGGCTGGCTATACACTGATTGAAATTCGGCCGCTTCACCAGGGACTGGATGAATTTAAATCAGCATGAGGCCATCTCTGGTCAACAGAAGTTGATCGTTTGATCAACCTCTGTCCAAGGGACATGTTGGAAAACTTTTATTAATAGGTGTAAATTGCTGTCAGAATGCAATGTCCTAGCAGGGGGATGATCCCTCCAGCCACCTGGTTTGTATGGCTGAACGAAAAAACAAAACAAAGACAGGCCATACATAGTGCAAATTTCTTTCTTGCAAGCACAGTTTGCAGGAAAGAAATTTGCACGACTCCCCCATCAACACAGACAGTGCTGACAGTGGAATCCCTGCTGCTGAGCAATTGTCTGCTCCCGGGGGGGGGGGGGGGGGGGTTATGGGAGAGTTATGGGGGAAACATCACTGGAGGGAGAAGATGGTGATTATCGTTAGCAAGTTTAGCAGCCTCTAGCAATAATTGCAAAAGAATCTGGCAGGCTGGTTGTACCCAAGTCGATTGAGTCGATTGGTACATTCAGCTTGCCCATTAACGGTTTGAATCTCCGGTCAGGATTTAAACCATGTATTGCTAGATTAAGACTAGATAGGAAACGTGGGCAGTGTATCCATTAAGTGACAACAACCTGATAAATCACAATCCTGAAATTCTGTAAGCTATATATTACAACCCACAACAAATGAGAATATGCCTTGATATTTTACATACCTTTAAAGGAAAATGTATTTGTTTAAAGGGGAGTTCCAGCTGTTTCCTTGTTTATTACAAGTCAGCAGCTACAAAAAGTGTAGCCGCTGACCTTTAATAAAACACACACTCACCTGTCCCACGATCCAGTGATGCGGTCGCCCGAAGCCTCAGTTCTCTCCCCAGCCCTGGCATCACAAGTGTGGGCACCTGGCTGTGACAGCTTGCAGCTTCGCAGCCGGGTGGGCACTTCTCATGCACGAGTCACTCTGCACGTTTTTAAATGCCCGGCAATCTTCTGGGACCTTTGACTGTGACGAACATGGGTATCAGATCACTGTTATAAACAGAAAAAACACTGCGCTAACTTAGACAAAGCAGCAGCCAAATACTCAATCCACAGTATTGTCCAATATATAACACAAAAAAGCTGCGCTAAGAATTTGACCAATAAAACAGTCTCTATGAAGGTTCTGTGGGATCAGCAAACGGGTCTTCTTACTCCCAATCTTAATTGTTACTACCACACCACGGTGTCATATGCAGCAAACGTGATCCACCACCAGTAAGGTATTAAGCTTACCAGATGTACAGAATCAACAAGCGTCACATAGTAGTGTAGGAACCGACTCTCTCCCAATGTATCGTTTGATTGTCAGCAGCACCCACAGATATGGCTCCAAAATCTCTCCTCTCCCACCGGGATGTAGGCTGCCTCAAATTGCCCCAATCCAGCTCAAAGAAAAGAGGGAGCCAACATAGCCAAGTATCGTTTTGACAGTTTAATAGTAAAACGTAATTAAGAACAACTCACATGTGATTCAAAGTATCGTGCACACAAGCCGGCATAAAAACAGTATTGGTGACGTCAGCACGCCCTCCCGACGTACGTTTCGTCCTACACAGGCGTCGTCATGGGGATAGGGCGCACACGCTGACTGTCACCACTTAAATAGACTCCCTCCACTCCACCCGAAGTGAGGGCAGAAGGCGCATCCGCCATCTTAAGTAAGGAGGAACTGAATGATTTTAACTCAGGAAATTAAAGCCACAAACTATCTTAAGAAAGAAAGTACCTAATTTAATAGTACTTCCCAGGGGGCAAAAACTTATTTTATTGAAATAAAACAGAGGTTATGGAAGTAATTTAACCTCGCCCAACCTCAATATATGTTCAATAAATAATTTTTCTTATATGAATTTTTGTAAACCTATTTTTGGAAACATTTTGCTGAGTGGTTCAGTCCTAAACCCAATCTTGGCTCCAAATTACCATATTAGGTATTTTAAGGGCTGTAGGTTACCATATTAAGTGACTTAAGGGGCTGTAGTTACACACAATGTTCTCAATTCTACCCTCATGACGGGTGCAGTTAACACATGGGAGGACCCCCAAAATATAAAATCCATAGGGGTATAACACCAATTAAAAGAATTTATGAGGCATTATAAAATATTCAACAAAGCAACCCCCCTAAATTGGTCACCTCCCAAAAGGGAGTTCAGTAGATCAATATAATACATGGGGTACCCCATCAATACTCCCCACACTAATGCGTACAATTAGCCCTATCATATCATATAAAAGGGGCCCCTAAAGGTGGATGGGGTCTGTGTAGTGTCCCCCGAAACCAAACCATCACTAGTCTCTAAGAAAAGGGTTAAGAGGCCCGAGATGGCAATCCCATTGTACCATATACCCTCATAACTCATAAAGGTCTCGCAGATACACAACCCTATTCATGAATTATCAATAAAAGCATTGACGTCCGTGTCTATATTGAGACCAAATGGCGTATAGGTCTTAATTCTATGTACCCAAGCCATCTCCATTCTGGAGATACTCCTAACTAGGGAACTATCTCTCCAATGGGCCTGATATTTGTCAATGCCCAAAAAAAGTGTTTTAGAGGGATCCCTGTTATGGCATAGTTTATAATGCTGGGATACAGAATGATTTTTGAATCCTGAAATAATGTTGGTGATATGCTCATTTAATCTCACCGCAAGAGGGCGCTTAGTCCTACCAACATATTGAAACCCGCAAGGGCATTGGAGGAGATAAACGACCCCCTTAGTGTTGCAGGTAATAAATGATTTAACCACAAATGTTGTAGACCTGCTGGTGGATATAAAATTCGTTGTCCTGCATTGTGTGATGCTGTTGTAGGAGCATACCCTACATTTACCACATTTGAAAAACCCTGTCAACTGCTGGAAAAACATGGGTCTATGTATAGGGGGGGTCGATAACATTGGGAGCTACCCTATTTCTTAATGAGGGAGCACCTCTAAATACCACTGAAGGTTTTTTCTGGCAGACTATCCTTCAGTACCCGGTCATTCCTTAAGATGTGCCAATGCTTGGCCACAATTTGTTTAATTCTCATAGCTTGCCCGGAATATGTGGTGATAAAAGGTATTTTAGGTGCATTACCACCCCGAGCAGGTCCTCTGTCTGCTCTTTCTCTTAATAATTAATTTCTATCCATATTAGTGACCTCAAATAAATGGGCTTGTAAGCCCTCCTCAGTATAGCCCTTCTCCAGAAATCTGTCGGTTAAGATTCACTGCCCTCCTCACTGACTGGTGACCGAGGACCCCCTTGATCTCACAACACACTTGTCACTAACGTAACAATACCACTCTCAGCTGCTTCCAGCACAGAGATTTTCCAGCTTGAGGGATCACCATCTAGGTGCCAGCCGATTGAGAGCGATGGTTACCGGGCTAATTCAAGCAATTAACCCTTTCAGTGCCACCACTTCTGGATGCCCCCAATTTTAGCAATACCACTTGTGATTTTAGAATAACCACCTGTACACACGCTGTCACCACAGACAGGGATATTCAGATGAGTTATCCTAAACAGTAGCGCTCTTCAAAGGAACAGGTTTGTTATAGCTTGCATTAAGAGCTTTAGGGACAAGATTAACACTTTTCAGAATAAGGTTTAATAATGAAAAGGTCAAAATTGGTGCAGATAAAATATTTACGGAAAAATGGTGTTACAAAGCAATTAGAGACATAATATACAGCAGCAAAGAGATTAGACAGAAATGGAAGGGGAGAAAGTTAAATGTTCGAGATTAATCAGAGATTCATTGATGAGTCCACAGGTTCTCAGATGTTCATTTTTGGATGGTAAGGTGAGAACTCAGCACTGTCCGGTCTATTCCCTTTTTCTCTGGAGGCCAAGGGGTGGGGCCATATGCTGTCCTGGGCGGACCGTGGAATAACAACCCTCCCTGATATGCCATTTGCAGTATAAAAATCATATCTCGGGAGGGGATCACCGTGCAGACCCAACGTTAAGGAATTCGAGCTCAGCATGCACAGTGCATTAAAATAAGTCTAAACACAACAGACTTGTCACTTTCCATCACCCTGGGAAGAGGAGAAACTATCAGTGGTTTCCTGTATGATCGGACTTATCGATGTTTGGATTCATTTTATTCGGTATGAATTTCCGCATTCAAATATATACTTTTAATTAAGATGTCACGTTCCTATTAGAGTTATGAAATGTGGGTAAATTCTACCTTTAAAATTGATTCAGGGTCTCTGGAAGGTCACAGCTGCCTGAAGGGAATTTATGGCCCTTCATTATCTCAGGCATCCTGTGCTGTCTCCTAATGGATCTGATTTATTGGTTTATGATCCTGTTTGCCAAAACACCTCTAGACCTTTTGGAGCCTGTTACGGTGACCCAGGAATTCCTAAGTTGATGGGAGGGGGTCGAGGAGTCATCATAGTGGACCCCTTTACAAAATGGTCCCAAGTCCTGTCAAAACTAGGTACCCACTCCCCCCCAAAAAAATTACATGCCAAATGTGGCATGTCAGGGGGTCAGGAGTCCTTAAAGTGGAAGTTACACTTTTGGGTAGAATTCCGCTTTAACACTGAAACTTGCATATTTCCTTAAAGACTCCACGGTGTGTTGGATGTCTTCTTTTAGGAAGATGGTGATCACTAATAAACCCCTTGTAAACTGAGTTTTGGAAAATGTAATTATTACTGCTATTATATTTTTGGACATTTAGTAGCTTAATTGTTGCCAAACGGGGCTCTACTGTTTGTATAAATGTATCAAGTGATACATTTTCATTGTTGAGATTCCTACTACTGCACGCTAAAATGCTGTTTGGTATGGCCTTTCAATCCCATGTGTAGTTTACTCTTGTAAGGATAAGAACAACACTGGTCAATGACTGGCATTCTAGTCTTTCTTCAATATTACTGGGGTATAGCTGTGCATAGTTTTACTTCAAGTGTATTCTCCCTTTTGCAGCAGTTTGGGATAACACCTACTTTAAATTTATCATGTTTCCATTCACAAAGCAAAATAAAATTTCTGCTTAGATTTTTACATGTTGGTGTAATGCCAAGGTCCCACAGAATGTCTGTGTATCTGGCTGGCTGTACCCCCGATACCGCCATGCAGTTACACTGTGACAGGAAGACTTTTTTTTTGTTTGAAAATAACTAACATGTTATACTTATATAAATAAATGAAGGATATTTCCTAAGCCAGCGCAAAAAGAACTTGTTCTGGTAGAGCTGCTGGTATGAAAAGGGTTTGTAATGATGTCTATATTAACCGCGCTCTTTGTCCTAACCACTAGGATGAGGTGACAACACTTTACATAAGAATAAATATATAGGTGCATATAGTGCATAAACCAATAATTTTATATGGGTACTACAAACAATAAAGTGCTTAATTCAAAATTATTAAATGAATGTAAATAAGGTGCATTAATAGGAATGGCCCCTAGGGGTCAGGATAACTCCAAACTTAGTATGCATGACAATAAACTGTGCAATGTGATTCTTACTATAGTACAAAAAAATAATAAAAAGAACTGTGAATCATTATAAAGTCCAAATCAATGTGCAAATTTAGCAAAACTGTGTCCGATGGATAACAGATAGCATAACAGATAGTGGTCCTTAATACCCTGAGCAATATGACAACGAACAATAAAAAGTCCAACTTCAATGTGCAAAATAGCAAAGTTTTATCCAGTATATATATGAATGAATATCAAATGCAGAGTGAGGTGACTTCACAATATCCATTGAATTGCCAAAAGTGCATCAATCCAGGTCTTCAGATGAAGTAAAGTGACTGTGCAATCCTCCACCAGTAACCTCTACACTTAAGTGACACTCCCTTCTCTCCCCCTTCTTAGCTCTCCTGCTTAGTGTGGTCAGTTTCCAATAGGAAAGCAGAGGGACTGGCAGGAACACCATGAATGTCACACAAAGGAAGCAATACAAAAAGAACAGGATACATTTCCATACAAGTACATGGTACAGCAGGCACATATCAGGAATATGAAATGCTGGGGTACCAAACATTTTAAAAGAGGGAATGACCTCTGAGATCAGCACAGAAACATGGGCACACAAAACCCCTAAAATACTGATATTTCTAAAAATGCACTGGATAATCTCTCTTTCTTACTTCAGTATATAAACTTATTTGAAATGTTTTATGCAGCCAGAGATATATAGACATTTTAATACTGCAACAGGTCCTAACGGGGCCTTTTATGATCCCACAACTCATGCCAATGTTACCCTTGTATTTTATCTTATATTCCCTTTACAACTTTTTGTATCCCTGACTTGTCTTAAGAAAATACTCAAACTCCAATTAACTGCTTCACGCCTGGGCCATTGTAAAATGACACCTGAGTGGGAGCCCTATTGTTCTGGGTGGACATCTTATGACATCCTACCCAGAACGCTCTTCGCACGGGCCATGCACAGGCGCGATCTGTCACCTGCTGTGTCCGATGACTGATCAGTGTACCAGCCTGCTGCCGGTACCATATGATCGCTGTGACCAATTGCGGCAGATCACATGACAATTGTAAACAATGGATGTCTTTGATTCATGCCTTCCATTATGTACAATTGTGTTGCTAGCTTTGATTGGTCACCGTGATCACATGGTATAGACAGAGTCAATCACAGCACATCTGTACCATGCGATTAGCTGTGGCCAATCACAACAATACACACTGAATGAATATATTTCATTCAGTAAAACTGTTTGCTGATTGCAGTGACATTCCTTGTTAGAGCCCTGCAAGTGCAGCAGCTGATTGATAATTATGAAACCACACCCATTAGATTCACTTTCCACATGGGCACAGACAAACAAATAGTGATTTCTTCAGCATAACAAAAGGTAGGAATCTGCAACAAAGTTTGTCAAAATCTTTGTAATGTACATTGATCACCCAGAGGGGAATGTTTTTTTTATTGACAAAAGTGGAATTACTCTTTAAGAAAGTGCCTCTATCCCTAAAAAGTGAATTGCAACTAGATTTGCGTAACAGTACAAACCTGGAACAGGTTTAAGAGAGGACAGATCATACTGAGAGGAAAACGGGGGAATATGCCTCAGCATATAATGACCTGGCTGATGGTTATAATGGGCATTCCACCAACATTCAGAGGCTGAAAGATAAAATCTCTGATTTAGAAGTAGATCTTGGAGGAATAGCCTGAAATGTAGGGGTGTTCCCTCGATCTATTACACAAACTAAGCTTATACCCTACCTTCAACAAAAACTTAAAGTATTATTGCTACTGGAACAAGCTTAGGACTTTGTTAAAGATAGGGCCAATAAAATCCTCCAGCCCAAATATCTTCCAGATTCAATAGGATGCTCTGCTAAGATTTTCCATATTAAGAAACAGGCTAGGGTGACTGCACACAAAGAAGAGAAACATCCTGAACAGTATGCTTGTATATCTCTGTATAGCGATATCTCAAGAGCCACGGTGCAATGGAGAAAATAATTTGAAGAAATCAAGTCCTCCGTGACGCTACAACTTCATACAGAGGGGAATATATGGCTTGTTTACATATGCTTTGCCCTCTGAGGAGCGATTTGAGATGGACTGTTTTTCAGATGATATTGCACCTGCGGTGCGGAGGCGTTCTGTCACTCCCTCACATTCTATTTTAACCCCTAAAAACCTGCTGTGTCGCAACTAAGTTCTGTGGCAGTTGCGGTGCAGCCCCATTTAGTTTAATGGGGCACATTTGGTGGGCAGTACAGGGGGGATAATTCTTACCTGCATACAAAGCATTGCAGCCACAAGATGTGTACACCCCTATTTTCTATCTCTGCAGTTTAAGGGGGAGCTTAATCATATGTTTTTACCACCCCCCATAAGTGTAAAGCAAAGCCCGGTACACACACGGGCTGAACGACAAAAACTGACAGCTCAGGTTGAAGCCGCTGTACTAAGAATCCAATGTTAGTACAGTGATCTCCCCTGCTGTGCTATTGTGTTCTGAGAGGGGGACGTCCGCACTAGAACATTCCGGTCAGCGCTCTCAGCCATTAGCTGAGAGCAATAATGAAAGGAAAGTCCAGATAGCTGCACAACAAACATGGATTTAAATGCCTTTATTTGCATAAAACCATGAAGAACATGAAGATCACCACATGTACAAGCAAAGAGAATGGCTTAAGCATGTTACATACAAATTGTGCTTTATCGAAGCCCATTTGTTTCATCTATGAACTGGTAATTTATACCTAGCCAACCGCCCCCCGTAGGGGTGTCAGCAGGTTAATTAACCAATTCAATACCATGCTCTTATCAATAAAAACTTGTGTTACAAAAAACGAATAATAAAGTGTAAAAGTAATGATACAAAATGTTACAAAAATATACAATGGATATAAAAAGTCTACACACCCATTAAAATGTCAGGTTTCTGTGATGTAAAAAAATGAGACAAAGATAAATCATTTCAGAACTTTTTCCACCTTTAGGCTGGGTTCACACTAGTCCGACAAACGGTCCGACATTGTGAGCACAAGTCGTATGACATATGCAAATTACTGTTTCCCTATGTGAGTCGTCTTAACTGGTCCGACTTTGAAAAAGGTTCCTGCACTACTTTGGTCTGACTTTGATCCTACTTCAGGCCATTGAACATCATTAACCACTTCAGCCCCGGAAGGATTTCCCAGTTTAGGACCAGAGCACTTGTTGTGATTCGGCACTGCGTCGCTTTAACTGACAATTGCGCAGTCTTGCGACCTTGTACCCAAACGAAATTTGCGTCTTTTTTTCCCCACAAATAGAGCTTTCTTTTGGTGGTATTTGATCCCCTCTGCGTCATTTCTGATCACCGCTATAAACAAAAGAAGAGCAACAATTTTGCAAAAAAAAAAACAATATTTCTAACTTTTTGCTAAAATACATATCCAAAAAAAATATAAAAAAACACATTTTTTTCCATTGGTTTTGGCCGATTTATATTCTTCCTCATATTTTTGGTAAAAAAAATAATTGATTGGTTTGCACAAATGTTGCCGTGTTTACGAATGATGAGAATTAATGTTTTTTTTTTTTTTTTTTTACTAGTAATGGCAGCAATCTGCGATTTTTATCGTGATTGCGATATTGCAGCGGACATGTCAGACCATTTTGACACTTTTTTGGGGCCATTGGCATTTATACAGTGATCAGTGCTATGAAAATGCACTGATTACTGTGTAAATGCCATTGGCAGTGAAGGGGTTAACCTGGAGGGGGCGCTCTAAGGGTTAACTGTGTTCCCTCAGTGTGTTCTAACTGTATGGGGGCTAGGCTGGCTGGGGGAGTGATCACAGCTCCCATATACAGGGAGCCTGTGATCACATCCCTTCCCCCTCTGTCAGAACGGAGATCCGTGTTTACATACACGGACCTCCGTTCTGTCGCTCGGGGGGGGGGGGGGGGGTTGGTGGGGTGTGATCCCGGGTAACCGGCGGACATCAATGTCTGCCGTACCCGCTCCCTGGTCCCCCAGAACACAGTGAGCGCGCCCCCGGCTCACAATACTCGTTCTCGTGGCCACCGTCAAGTGACAGTGTTTCACGATAACAAGCCAAGTTGCCACCGTCAAGCCACGGTGGGCGGTCAGCAACTGGTTAAAGTCGGATCAAAGTCAGATCATCGTCTTAACTGATCCAACTTTGGTATGCGACTTGTGCTCTGAGGATCTTGAAGGCGAACTCCACGCCAAATCTAAAAAAAAAAAAAAATAGCATGGAGTTCCCCCTCCAAGACCATACCAGGCCCTTCAGTCTGGTATGGATTTTAAGGGAACCCCTACGCCAAAAAAAACTGCATAAGGCCCCTCCAAAATCCATACCAGACCCTTATCCGAGCAGGTCAGGCAAGGCGGTGAGGAAGAACCATACCAGGCCACGTGCCCTCAACATGGGGTGGCGTCACAAGGGGCGGGACCTCCGGATGATGTCACCCAGTGGTCCCTCCCCATGTCTTTTTAAGTCATAGCACACGGCGGACCCAGCATTAGAATGGGAGAGAGCGTCGAGTCAACATAGGAGAAAGAACAGAGGGAGAAGACAACTGAGGAGACCCAGCAGAAGAGGGAGAAGACAGCGCAGAGCTGAGAAGAACCGGCAGAGGGAGAAGACATCGCCTGAGGAGGGAGAAGAGCAGGTGAGGGAGAAGAAATCGGAAGAGATGCTGGAGCTGCCTTAATAAAATACTTTAAAAACCAGTGTACCAGTGTTTATTTTTGACACTTATTTTAGGTGAATGGGTAGGGGTACAATGTACCCCATACTCATTCACATAGGGTGGGGGGGCCGGGATCTTGGGGCCCCCTTGTTAAAGGGGGCTTCCAGATTCCGATAAGCCCCCCACCCGCAGACCCCAACAACTACCGGCCATGTATGTCAGGAAGAGGCCCTTGTCCTCATCAACATGGGGACAAGGTGATTTGGGGTGGGGGGGGTGCAGGGCCCCCCTGCCCCAAAGCACCCACCCCCCCATGTTGAGGGCATGCGGCCTGGTATGGTTCAGGATGGGGGGGCGCTTGCTCGCCCCCACCCCCTTTCCTGACCTGCTGGGCTGTGTGCTCGGATAAGGGTCTGGTATGGATTTGGGGGGACCCTACACTTTTTTTTTTGGCATGGGGGTTCCCCTTAAAGTCCATACTAGACCGAAGGGCCTGGTATGCTCTTGGAGGGGGGACTCTGACTTTTTTTTAAAAAATTTGGATGGAGATTCATACCAGACACAAAGTGCCTGGTATTGTCGGGATCAAAGTCGGAACCCCGTTCACTGAAGTCGGACGGATGTAGGACCGATGTCGCAGAGCAAAGTGGGATCAAAGTTGTATCATTGTCGTCTCGTACAAGTGTGAACCTGGCCTTTATGCGACCTATAAACTGTACAACTCAATTGAAAAACAACCTGAAATCTTTTAGGGGGGGGGGTAAAAATAAAAAACTAAAATACTGTGTTTGCATAAGTGTTCACACCCTCTTATGGGTATGTAGCCGTGTTCAGAATTAAGCAATCACATTCAAACTCATGTTAAATAGGAGTCAGTACACATTTGCCTTCATTTAACCCCTTCCTGCCCGGCCTATAGACAAGTTACGGCTGGGCGGTGGTTCAGTTATCCTGACCGGATGTCAGATGACATCCGGCCTGATATCCCCCAATCGCGCGCCTACGGGGGTGCGCATCATGGCGATCGGTGGTGTGGTGTGTCAGTCTGACTCACCGCATTACCAATCTCGTTAAAGAGCCTCCGTTGGACGCTCTTTACCACATGATCAGCCATAACCAATCACGGCTAATCGCAGTATAAACAGGAAGAGCCATGTATAGGCTTTTCCTCTACTCGCATCTGCAGACACGAGTAGAGGAGAGCCAATCAGCAGCTCTCCTGACGGGGGGGTTTGCGCTGAATGTTAATCAGTGCAGCCCCCCGAGGATCACCACCCAGGACCACTAGAGAGCTCACCCAGGGACCACACCAAGGGACCATCAAAGAGCCCACCCATGACCACCAGGTAAAGGGCACACACCATACTATAGGGATGGCACTGTGCCCATCCGTGATACCTGCCAGTGCCTCCTTATCAGTGCCGCCTAACAGTGCTCTTTATCAGTGCTGCCTATGAGTGCCCATCAGTGCTGCTTATCAGTGCCCATCAGTGCTGCATATCAGTGCCACTTAGTGCTGCATATAAGTGCCTCATCATCAGTGCCAATCAGTACTGCTTCATCAGTGCAGCCTCATCAGTGCCCATCAGTGATGGAGAGAAAATACTTATTTACAAAGTTTTGTGGCAGAAACAATGAAAAACTTACTACCAAAAGAAAGCTTTATTTGTGGGGAGAAAAATGATAGAAATTTTGTTTGGGTACAACGTCGCACGACTTGTCATTCAAAATGTGATAGCGCTAAAAGCTGAAAATTGGTCTGGGCGGGAAGGGGGGAGAGTGCCTGGTATTGAAGTGGTTAAAGTGCCTCTGATTCAGAGGTTTAGCTGTTCTAGTAGGTCTTTCCTGACATTTTCTTAGTGACATCATACAGCAAAAGCCATGGTCCGCAGAAAGCTTCTGAAGCATCAGAGGGATCTCATTGTTAAAAGGTATCAATCAGGAGAAGGGTACAAAAGAATTTCCAAGGCATTAGATATACCACACAGTGATCATCAAGTGGAGAAAATATGGCACAACAGTGACATTACCAAGAACTGGACGTCCCTCCAAAATTGATGAAAAGACGAGAAGAAAACTGGTCAGGGAAGCTGCCAAGAGGCCTAAAGCAACATTAACCACTTACCAACCGGGCCCTTTTTTTTACATTTGTTGGTTACAAGATAATAACAGTTTTTTTTGCTAGAAAATTACTTAGAACCCCCAAACATTATATATATTTTTTTTCAAACACCCTAGAGAATAAAATGACGATTGTTGCAATACTTTTTGTCACACGGTATTTGGGCAGCGGTCTTTCAAGCGCAATTTTTTTGGAAAAATTTAACGTTTTTGAGTTAAAAAATAAGACAACAGTAAAGTTAGCCCATTTTTTTTGTATATTGTGAAAGAGGATGTTACGCCGAGTAAATTGATACCATACATGACATGGTTGAAAATTGCGCGCACTCGCGGAATGGTGACAAAGTCCGGTGCTTAAAAATTTCCATAGGCGACGCTTTAAAATTTTTTATCGGTTACCAGGATAAAGGTACAGAGGAGGTCTTTTGCTAGAATTATTGCTCACTCTGGCGATTGCGGCAATACCTGACGTGTGGTTTGAACACAGTTTTCATGTGCTGGCGCGACTTACGTATGCGTTTTCTTTGCTGCGCGAGCTCGCGGGGACGGTGGCGCTTTAAATTATTATTTTTTTTAATTTCATTTTTTTTTTTTTAACACTGTTCCTTTGAAAAAAAAATTCTGATCACTTTTATTGCTATCACAAGGAATGTAAACATCCCTTGTGATAGTAATATATGGTGACAGGTTCACTTTTTGGAGGGCTGGGGGGTCTAAAGACCCCCCATCCCTCCTTTGCACTTCACAGTATTCAGATCGCCAAAAACGGCGATTCTGAATACTGTCATTTTTTTAACCGCTTGCCATCCGCCCGCCGTCAAATGACGGCGGAGCGGCTCTCGTTCCGGGCGGTAGTCATATGACGTCGCCCCTTTAAGCCGGGATTGCGCGTGATCGGGCGCGCGCATCCCGGCTCTGTCGGTGTCGGCGTGTCCCAAGGACACGCTGCGTCACCGACGGGCGTGAACAGCCATTGGGCATGGCTGTTTACCATGTGATCGGCCGTGACGTTGATCACAAATGGCACTTCCCCGATCCGCATTGCGCATGCGCACGATCGGGAGCGCTCTGCGCGTGCGTGCCGGTGGCAGCGTGTTCCTAGGGAACACTGCCCGTCACCGACACAGGTATCAGCCGCCAGCCGGCGGCTGTTACCTTGTGTTCAGCTGTGATCTACTTCACAGCCGATCACTTCCAATGTAAACAGAGCGGTAACTCACTGTTACCAGCTCTTCTCTCCTCACACAGTGTCCAGTGTGAGGAGAGAAGAGCTGGCATCAGTGAGTTACTGATCTGTACAGTAAAAGCACACTGACACATCCCTCCCTGCCCCCCCAATGCACCTGTCACCCCAACAGTCACCCCATATGCCCCCATAAAGTGCACCTGTCATAAAGTGTACCTGTCACCCGTCAGTGACCGTGGCCTGTCACCCGTCATTGACCGTGGCGTGTCACCCGTCACCTGTCATTGACCGTGGCATGTCACCCATCAGTGACCGTGGCCTGTCACCCCCCACCCATCACTGACCGTGGCGTGTCACCCGTCACTGACCGTGGCGTGTCACCCGTCAGTGACCGTGGAATGTCACCCGTCACCCATCAGCGACCGTGGCTTGTCACCCAACACCCATCAGTGACCCAGTGACCGTGGCGTGTCACCCGTCACCCATCAGTTACCGTGGTGTGTCAACCGCCACATCAGTGGCCTGTCACCCAACACTGACGTAGCCTGTCACTCATCACTGACCATGGCCGTCACCCATCAGTAACCACCGCCAGTCACCCGTGGCCTATCACCCCTCACCCATCAATGACCACCGCCAGTCACCTATCACCCATCAGTGACCACCGCCAGTCCCCCGTCACCCATAAGTGACCACCGCCAGTCACCCGTCACCTATAAGTGACCACTGCCAGTCACCCATCAGTGACCACCGCCAGTCACCTGTTACCCGCCAC
>BLSH010115771.1:1563692-1576066 GCA_018402905.1 Glandirana rugosa
TGGACTATATGACTGCCGGATAGAGTAAAGAACTCTGGGATTGTTCGGTCCTTTCATGTTAATGGGGGGTTTACTGGGGAAAAACCTTTCATCTGTAAGGTTCCATAAATCATTCTCCGTACCACTTAAAAAACTTCAACATTAAAAAGGGTGTTAAGAAACGTTTTACTTCTATAAAAAAGGGGGTGTTTTAACAGTAACATTGTCCAATAAAGAGTGTGTGTCGTATACGTAAATACCTGACGGCACTCCCTGCATGTTGAGCCTCTGCATGTGGCCAGGCTGTGAAAAAGTCTCAGACATGTGATATCTCCATACTCAGGAGGAGTAGCAGAATGTGTTTTGGGGTGTAATCTGTGGTATGCATATGCTGTGTGTGAGAAATAACCTGTTACAATGACAATTTTGTGGGGGAAAAAATATCTTCATTTTGCAAAGAATTGTGGGAAAAATTACAACTTCAAAAAATTCACCATGCCTCTTACTAAATACCTTGGAATGTCTACTTTCCAAAAAGGGGTCATTTGGGGGGTAATTGTACTTTCCTGGCTTGTTAGGGTCTCAAGAAATGAGATAGGCCGTCAGTATATCAGGTGTGATCAATTTTCAATGATTGGCACCATAGCTTGTGGACTCTATAACTGTCACAAGGACCAAATAATATACACTTATTTGGGTTATTTTACCAAAGATAGGTAGCAGTATAAATTTTGGCCAAAATTTACAAAGAAAAATTACTAATTTGCAAAATGTTATGACAGAAACAAAGAAAAAGGCATTTTTTCAAAAAAATTTCAATCTTTTTTTATTTATAGCACAAAAAATAAAAAAAAACCCTAGTGATTAAATACCACCAAAAGAAAGCTCTATTTGTGTGAAAAAAAGGACGCAAATTTCATATGGGTACAATGTTGCATGACTGAGTAATTGTCATTCAAAGTGTGATAGTGCTGAAAGCTGAAAAATGGCCTGGACAGGAAGGGGGTTTTCGTGCCCGGTACTGATGTGGTTAAAATTGGAGCCGTTAGCCACCGAGTAAACCGGAAGTGACGTTGTGACGTCGCTTCCAGAATTTGCAGAAGGAGCTGATCCCAACTTCTATCAGGTCTCCTTCTAGCCGGCGGAGGCGCCGGATCGTCGCTCCAGTCTCTCGGTGGGACGGGAGGCCGGAAAAGAGTGGCGGGGGGGTGTCCCATCCCGCCCTCCGGGATAACGACCGAGTGGCTCCTGAGCTGGATCGGTTGTTATCCCCGGATAGCCAACCGTCCGCTCTAAAAAACAATACCGGGATATAGCCTGCAGCTGCAGGCAATGTCCCGGTACAGCCGCTCAAAACCAGCCGCCGCCTATTTACGGCGATGGGGCTGAACCGGTTAAAGGAGCTGCAGTAATATGGCTGTGTGGACAACAATCTCCCGTATTCTTCATATGTCTGGGCTATGGGGTAGAGTGGCAAGATGGAAGCCTTTTCTTATGAAGAAAAACATCCAAGCCTGGCTAAATTTTACAAAAACACATCTGAAGTCTTCCAAAAGCATGTGGGAAAATGTGTTCTGGTCTGATGAAACCAAAGTTGAACTTTTTGGCCAAAATTCCAAAAGATATGTTTGGCGCAAAAACAACACTGCCTATCACCGAAAGAACACTATACCCACAGTGAAGCACGGTGGTGGCAGCATCGTGCTTTGGGGCTGTTATTCTTCAGCTGGAACAGGGGCCTTAGTCAAGGTAGAGGGAATTATCAACAGTTCCAAATACCAGTCAATATTGGCACTTCATCTTTCAACATGACAACGACCCAAAGCATACATCCATATCAACAAAGGAATGGCTTCACCAGAAGAAGGTTCAAGTTTTGGAACGGCCCAGCCAGAACCCGATTGAAAATCTGTGGGGTGATCTGAAGAGGGCTGTGCACAGGAGATGCCTTCGCATTCTGACAGATTTGGAGTGTTTTTGCAAAGAAGAGTGGGCAAATATTGCCAAGTCAAGATGTGCCATGCTGATAGACTCAAACCCAAAAAGACTGAGTGCCGTAATAAAATCAAAAGGTGCTTCAACAAAGTATTAGATTAAGGGTGTGCACACTTATGCAACCATATTATTTTATTTTTTTTTTATTTTTACTTTGCTCTACCTAAAAGATTTCACTTTGTTGTTCAACTGAGTTGTACCGTTTATAGGTCACATTAAAGGTGGAAAAAGTTCTGAAATTATTTATCTTTGTCTATTTTTTTTACATCACAGAAACCTGACATTTTAACATGGGTGTGTAGACTTTTCATATCCACTGTATAAACAAGATAAAAAAATGTTTGTTTCTAGTCCAGCATACAGAACATTTATTACTGTTGCTCTTTTGCCCTTTTTTCTCACAAGTGGCTCTTTTATGTTGTTACCTGGGCTGTTTATCTCTTTTATAGTCTAGTTTTTGAATTTACCTTAAACTCATATTGATGGCTAAAGTATGAATATATAATAGATTATATCGCCATCTGGGTCTGGTTGTACTATTTCGTCTTTTTATCGTGTATATATATTTTTGTAACATTTTGTATGGTTTTTGCGAGTAAAGGCATTTAGATCCTAGTTTGGTGTGCAGCCATCCTGACTTTCCTTTCATTATTGCTTCAGCTATGACTGGGCGAGCACACAGTGAGGAGATCACACCGTTGGAGCCAGCTTACCTGTGAGCAGCGTGGATCTTTTCTGCATTGGCTGAGAGCACTGATCGGGAGCCGGTCAGCAGACCTTTTTCGGTCATGCCTCTTCCAACTTCTAACTCTTTCCCCCAAACTTCCTCCAAAAGATACCACAAGACTGAATTTCAATAAATATCACAATATACTGCTGTTTCTCAGTTGTAGTTAAATTGATACTAAAGGTTCACCTTTAAAAAACAAACAAACAAAAAAAAAAACATGTCATACAAGGGTTTTGCACAGAGCAGCCCCAAACCTCCTCTTCTTGGGTCCCTCGCCGGCACTCCTGGCTCCTCCTCTTCTCGTGTGCCCCCTCGGAGAGCCACTTTCCCTGGGGGCACTCATGCGGGCGCGCTCCCGAGTCCTTCTGCTGCATCCATTGACACAGACAGCAAGACTCAGGCCTGCCCCCCCATGTCACTGGATTTGATTGACAGCAGCGGGAGCCAATGGCTCCTGCTGCTATCAATCTATCCAATGAGGATTTGAGGCAGCGGCTGGAGCTGCTGGGCTCGTTCTCATCGCTGGAATGATCAGGCTCAGGTAAGTAAAAGGGGGCTCTGGGGGGCTGCTGCACAGCAAAAGGTTTTTCACCTTAATGCATAGAATGTATTAAGGTAAAAAACCTGGAGATTTTAAAATCCCTTTAAAGAGGTTGTAAACCTCCATCTAACACTTGTACCTATAGATAGGTAAGCCTAGAATAAGGCTTACCTATAGGTACTGTAAATATCTCCTAAACGTGCGTTTAGGAAATAGTTACTGTATACAGCGCCAATGATGTCATCGACACATGCTCTGCGCGTATGTGCGGGAGTGACGTCACACGCCTCCAGCCAGTCACACAGCCAGAGTCCGTGGCCCCATGAAGGAAGACGGGCGAAGATGGATGTGGCCTGCAGACTTTCATCTATGATGATGTCTCTTTCTGGCACATAGCTCGATTGCAAATCTTTTAGAATCATTTGAGATACTTCCCAAATTTTCTTCAGTTTTGGTGCAGGATGAGTAGTTTCATCAAATTCCTCATTGTTTTCAAAATGTAAAAATTTCATTATCAGGGGAAAAAACAGTTTTATAGTTAGTAATAAAAATTTGAAAACAGGTAATTTTTCTTTAATTGATGTGCGCTGATTAGGCAGCACTGATGGGCACTAATAGGCTGCACTGATAGGTGGTACTGGTGGGCACTGATGGGTGGCACGCATAGGCGGTATTGATAGGTGGCACTGGTAGGTGACACTGGTGGGCATTGATAGGTGACACTGGTGGGCACTGGTAGGTGGTACTGGTAGGCAGCACTGATGTGCACCTGTAGGTGGCACTGGAAGGCACTGCATAGCAGCAGTGCCTTTCTCTGTTCGGTCCCTCTGTCAGAAGCCGGTGATCGGCTTTTTTTTCCCCTCATGCTGTCAGCGTGAGGGAAAAAAAGAAGCAAATTATCAATCTTCTGTTTACATCACATGATCAGCTGTCATCTGATCACGTGGTAAGGGGCCGAGATCTGATCTGTGATTAGCCAAGTCTCAGATTCGGTGACCACAGAGCGTGCAGCACGCGCCCCACAGGGGGTATGCAGGTAGCTTGTATACGGGATGACATCTATTGATGCCCTCCTGGCAATTAAGGCCCACACTATAGCCCTCATAGTGCGTGCGGGAGGTGGTTAACTTTGTTGTGGATCATAATTGTGATGAAAAAAAGACCGGAACCTAAGGACACTGCTCCACTTTCCACTCCCCACAATATTAACCTTTTAAAAGTTGTTCACTAAATGTTTTGGCAATAGAATTCAAGCCCTGTTTATACATTTTTGCTTTTTACTTTACAAGGGCATTTTTGTCTCTTATTGTACTTTACTTACAGTATATGACATGTTATTTGTACCTTTGATGCCTTTACTGTAGTACGGATATTCTTTAAGTCAAACCTTAGGCACCATTTCTTTTCGGTTTTGTTAGGCTACTCCAGGAATCAGGAATCCTAGATGGCTCTTAAAATCAACTTCTTTAAAAGTAAAAGGCCTGAATAGACCATTTAAATGTTCCATTCTATGAAGAGAAGCAAACATACAGAAATGTTGACATTACCTGCGTCCAGAAAACCCATCCTCACCAAGTCAAGCATTGTAATTTCTCCCACTGCTAGCTTGCATGTTATACCATAGCTCACCAACCACTTTTTACTGAGCGTGATAATAGAGGCAGGTATATGGTTCTAGGTGAGAGAATTAACGATCACACTACAATACAATACTACTATTACAATAGTAAAAAATATATATTTTAAAAATGTAGCTGTATATTTCTTGTTACTATCAAAACCTACCACCAAAGAACAACTCAAAATAAATTCTCCTGCTCCCGACGATCGCAGCGATATCACATATGTGTATGTTATTTATTGTTTGTACCCTTAGTACAGCCCAGAAACAATAGTGCACATTTTGCTTTTTCTTTATCTTACCTAAAACAAACATACTGACACTTTCACACTTATGCGACTTGTCCAGCGACCTGGGACTGCAAAGTCACATGACAAGTCGTTCCCAATGATTTCCAATGAGTACTATTTATATCTGTACGACTTCAAGTCGCGTCGACTTCAAAGTAGTCCCTGCATTATTTTGGTCCAACTTTTATGCAACTTGATGTCCATAGACTTCAATGTTAAACCCTCAAAGTCGCATGCAAATCGCACCTGAATAATATAGATGCGATTTCAGAAGTCAGACCAAAATCGTACTGATGCCAAATCCCGTCAAAATTGCTGTAAAATCATGGCGTAAAATCGCATCGCACAAGTGTGAAAGGGGCCTAACACTATCTGACACGAAGGGTCCTTTCACACGAGCGGAGCCTGTTTGCTCAGCGGGGATCCATCCGTTGATCCCCGCTGAGCCGGTGGATGACAGGATCGTCTCTGCACTCTGTGCAGAGACGGACCTGTCAGAGCTCCGCTCTCCTCTATGGGGGATTGGATGAACACGGACCGTCTGTCCGTGTTCATCCGATCCGATAGACGGATGGAAAGTAGGGTTTCCATCCGTCTGTATTTAGCGGATCGGATTTCAGTGGACAAGTCACCACTGACATCCGTCGCTCCATAGGAGTACATGGAGCGTCTGTTCAGGGTCGCCTGAAAAACTGCCAGGCGGACCTGAACGGAACTCCGTATGTGTGAAAGAACACTAATACTAATTTAATTTTTTTTTTTTTTAAATTCCTGCCCAAAATATACTGATCATGACCTTTGACCCTTAACCCTAGCACTGACCTAAATCAAACATTGATTTAAACATTTTTTCTTTATTTTATATTATAATTATTATTATTTTTTTTTTACACAGTTGTTTATTTATCTCTCTGCAAGCAGAAAGAGAGATACAATGTATCTTTCCTCTCCATTCACAGAGAGAGAGACACAGGAGCGGACTTCACAGTGACAGCCATTCAGAGGCTATCATAGCGATCAGGTGACCCGGACAAGACAAAGACAGATACCCACATATGCGTCACTACGGAAAAAAGCCCAGTCCAGTGAGGCCGCATATATGCATACTGTTAGCGTGAAGGCGTTAAAGATAGCACCCTAGATTCCACAAACAAATGAAGAGGACATACCTACACTCTCCATAACTTACTAAGATCCTAATAATTCTATGAGGCATGGAGGAGCCTACATGGGTCTGATCGTGACATTACAATTTTAATCTCAGACCCATCATGTATAAAATAGTGGCTTGATATGTTCCTTGTGGACCAATGTATTCTGCAACAGATAGATAGGCTGACTATGGCCTTATAATGCAGTCTGATCACGTACCATCTATGCGCCACTGTCTAGACTTCAAGCTAAGCCTGACCTCTCCTTGGAGACTGAACTTAATCATTTTACTTACCCTGTCCATGGGCAACATATCACAGATGGAAATTGAACAATATTTCAAACGTAATTCTAACTCCGTTACCAATGTCAATGTTTTATAGAATACTCATAAGGAATATATTAGAGGTATATTAGTAAAACTGTGACCACTAAATGATAAGAACGCAACACATATTTCAGATTCCACTAGCTTTAGGCTCCAAGCACACTAGAGTTTTTTTTTAAGCTCCTAGAAGCTGTTATTAGCATTTTTTTCTGCTCCTGGAAGCTAAATAGTGTCATCTTATGTGTCCATGAACACCACTTTAAGCTATTAGCAATAGCTACAGCGTCTAGGAAGAGATTTTTTTTTGTAGAGTTGCTAATAGCGTTTTTTTTTTAGCTTTTTTTCCCTTTTACCACAAAAATGCCAAAAAAAACGCTAATGCTCCTAAACACTCCTAAAACGCTTCTAGAAAAAGCTATTACATAGCTAGACCACCCTCCCTGCTCCCCCCTCACAGGATTTGGATGACAGCAGCATAAGCAAATGGCTCCCGCTGGTGCCCGTGGTGCAGGTGGGCACAGTGCTGGATCAAGAAAGGTATATAGAGACAGGGAGGAGAGGAAACTAGTATTAGAGTGTTTTTTCCCAACCAGTTGGTGTCTGCACTATAGCCGAAAGTCGGCTACAGCGCGGGCTTAGATTGCAGGGAGGGCATACATGGACCTCCTCCCATGCTCGCGCTGCCCGCATGCCCCCTGCGGTGCATGGGCGGCGCACTCTGTGATCACCAAGTCCTTGGGACTCGGCTGCTCACAGATCGGAGTGATCACGTGATCAGCTGTCAGCTAATGAAGCCAGTAATCAGTTTTTTTCCCCTCAAGCTGTCAAAAAAAAAAGCTGATTACCGGCTTCTGTAAGAGGGACATTGGTCCCACTCAGTAAACACAAGTGCTGCTAACCAGTGCCCACCTACCAGTGCCACCTATCAGTGCCATCTATTAGTGACCATCAGTGCTGCCAATCAGTGCCTCATCATCAGTGCCACCTATAAGTGTTGCCCATCAGTGCCACCTACTAGTGCCCATCAGTGCCACCAATCAGTGCCCACCAGTGCCACCTATCAGTGCTGACCAGTGCCTCATTATCAGTGCCACCTATCAGTGCCCAGTGCCACCTCTCAGTGCAGACTCATCAGTGCCTCCCGATCAGTGCCCACCAGTGCCGCCTCATCAATGCCACCTCATCAGTGCACATCAATGAAGGAGAAAAATTACCTGTTTGCAAAATGTTATAACAAACTATGAAAAATCTTTTTTTTCCACAAAATGTTCTCTTTTTTTGTTTGTTTGGCATAAAAATAAAAAAAACCAAGTGGTGAGTAGATACCACTAAAAGCTCTATTTGTGTGAAAAAAAAATGATAAACATGTAGCATAAAAAAAATAGCAAAAATGATTATTATACATTACTTGTTATGACGACAAACACAGCACAGCAATATAAGGCCTACAGGGACCTACATTTCCCCTGTTTACAAATGGTTTACAATAAGGCCACCCAGTCTGAATACATACCCAAGGAAGCTTTGGAGGCTCTAACGCTTACTATTCATAAACCAGGCAAAGCTCTGATGATCCCTGCAAATAATCTTCCAAAAAAATTGCGCAACACCAATATTAAAATCTATGCCAAGATTATAGCCACTTGGTTGGAAGACAACCTCAGCTGATTAAGACCAAGTAGGTCACCAGGTTCCAGATGGTACTGGTTGGATGCCTTCTCTGCATGAAACCATTTGACCAAGTACACAGGGGATAGCCAAGAGATGTCCATGTTAAAATTAGTCTCAAGTTTCATTCGCTCTGCTATACAGGTTCTTTACATTACACCCAGAGCCAATGTTTACACCACAGGGTTGCTATCCACACTATTTAACTCATTACCAATGGCACTAGACAAGCGTGCCCCCTTTTTGCCTTAATTTAGCTCTGTTCATCGGGCCCTTTGCTGAGGCCATTAGAACCCACTGACAAATCTCAGGGATAACAGTTTTGGACAGGGAACATAAAACACACTTACCTTAAAAAAAACCCAGGACAGTCAGACCTCCAAACATATGACTTACCTCTCCAAGTTGCAATTGACTCTGAACTAATATGTATAGGAAGTGTCCCAGGTGTAAAAAAATCTATCCTGTTTATGTCTAAAGGCCTCTTCTGGTATGGGAGCCCGTAATTTATTCTGCTATTATAAAGCAACGGTGCTGGAACAACTGAGCCACTGGTAGTCCCACACTAACAATGGCTACAAATATAGCAAGCTATAGACCCTAAACTCAAGTGATCTGTTGGGAGCAATTACCCTGGGTTACTCTTCTCCACATGCCTACCCATCAACAAACA
The DNA here is from genome assembly GCA_018402905.1 of Glandirana rugosa. NCBI lineage: Eukaryota > Metazoa > Chordata > Amphibia > Anura > Ranidae > Glandirana > Glandirana rugosa. Next base: position 1,572,670 of record BLSH010115771.1, read on the forward strand.
GGCCCAGCTAAGAAAAAAGCACACAATGAAACTTTGAGAAAGGGACTTGGACCGGAAATGCCCAAGGAATCACTGGTAGAGAACAATGGCCTTAAAAATCCCAGACATTTCTTATACAAAGTCTACTAGCAGCAAGGTAAACTATTGCTCTGGGTTGGAACAAAAATTACTCCTGAAATTATAGGCTTCCTAAACCCTTCCTATAGGTTTGCAAATCTGCCCCTTTGCCCCTACCGTCAGGTTCTCGGCTTTACATTCATCTGTTTCTCTCCTGAGGTCGTGATTTTCCATTAATGTCTCGTTCCATAAGCGGTGTACCTCTTCTTTTTCTCTAGCGTAAGACAATGCAGTTTTCTGTGAGGACTCTAACTTTTTTATGAGCTCTTCTTTTTCAGTATTGGCTGCTGCTAAGTCTTTAAGAAATGTCTTTTTTTCTTCTTTCAACAGCTCTAATTCTTTCGCCAGCAACTGCTTCTCAAACACTAGATGGTTTCTTTCATCCTGGATTTGTTTCTTTTGCTTAAGAAATTCTTCACATTTGTCAGTCAGAGCTTTTGCTTGCTGATGATACACCTCTGCATTTTGCTCTGCTACGGATAGCTGTACATGAAGGAAGGTTTTTTCGGTTCTGAGCGTGTTGATTTGTTCTCTGCACTGGAGATTTTCAGAGCTTAAGACCTCTGATTCCGTCTGCAGTTCTTTTAAAACTTTCTGAAATGCCTTACTTTCCAGGTGGTTTGGGATGTTCACCTCATCTGCATCACTTAAACTTTTTAACCCTGCTGTTCCTTCGTGCATGCTTTTACACAATTTGTCAAGATTTTCCTTATCAGATGTGTTCTTATTAGCTTCTGTTTTTTCCAGTGTTGACTCATTTTCCTTACACTCAGGACTAAAGTAATTAAAATCACAAGGTTGTATAAGGTCTGTGATGCATAGTAGTGTGCCATCTTGTTCAATGTCTTCAAATTCATTATTTGTCATCGTACTACTCAGCAGACCACTTTCATTTACATTAAAGGTGCTATCAGATATGCTTAAACTTTCAAAGTCTACTTCTTCAGTTCCCTTTTTAGATGAAGAATATAAATACTGTCTCCAACAGTCGACTCCCTCGCTTTCAAATGAAGCATTTAATTCTTCTGGTTTGCAGTTGTCTGTATTAGTGTTTTGCAGGGTATAGTTCTGCTGTGTGTCAACATTTCTAGGTGAATTCTGATCACGGCCTGATGATGGTCCAATGGAATCCAGTGTACTCAACTGTTCTGAGGTAACAATCAATGGGAATTCAACTGCCTGATGCAATAAATGATGTTTGCCTACACAATCTTCCTCTTCAATATTGTCAGTACATTTCCCTTTCTCTGCAGCATAGATTAGGTCATTACTCTGAAATGATACATAAAAACATTGGAACTTATTCATAAAATTGATCTCAAATTTTTACTACACACAAGCTCTATAAAGGTCTGGGGGTATAAACTGCCATGTTTTTTCTATAATTTTTATTTTTTTCCTTTAATTAATTTCTCCTTTAATTAATTTACTCTTTCATATTCTAGTTTTTTCTTGAAAAGTTTTTTCTTAAATGATTTTAATATTAATTTTAACTTCAAATATTTTAGTGATGTAATACCTGCATTGATGAACATATCATTGAATTATTGGAGTTGACTATCCCGATTCTACATAATATGTAGTTTCCCCATTGGCAATTTAAGAGTTGGATGCCATTTATTTATTTATCTCTATCCGGGATGTGTGGGGTTAATTGCACACACACAGATAATCCCTGTTACAGTTTGCATGGAGTTAATTGCACAATAGGATACCTATGCTGCAGTGAATAGAGGACAGATTACCATCCTTAATGGGTGTGATTTATGCAAATCACGCTCAAAGCAGCACGGGAAACAGGGATGGATGCAATATTTAAGTCCCTTTGTGAACAAGTCTATAAAAGTCTGGGGGTATAAAGTGCCATGTTTTTTCTTTAACTAATATTTTCTTTCATTTACTCTTCCAGATTCTATTTTTTTCTTAAACAATTTTAATATTTTAACCTTAAATGTTTTAGTGACGTAATACCTGCATTAAGCAACATATCATTGAATTATTGGAGTTGACTTTAAGGATTGAATTATTTGTGACATACATTGTTGGATATAATATAAGATTTTGATTGTAAGATTTGAATATTGTTGTTGTATCCCGATTCTACATAATATGTAGTTTCCCCACTGGCAATTTAAGATTTGGATGCCATTTATTTATTTCTATCCTGGATGTGTGGGGTTAATTGCACTCACGGATAATCCCTGTTACAGCGTGCATGGGGTTAACTGCACAATAGGATATCTATGCTGCAGGGAATAGAGGACAGATTACCATGCTTAATGGGTGTGATTTATGCAAATCACGCTCAAAGCAGCATGGGAAACAGGGATGGATGCAATATTTAAATCCAGTTGCCGAGCCGTACTGCCACCCCTTTGTGAACAAGTCGGAAGTGATGAAACGCGTCTAAGGGCTGGCAACTCAGATACCACGCTTGACTGTACGAGTGTCAGTACTGTGCTAATAGACAGTAAGGAGATGAAGGAGCGCAGTGACTTGACACTATTGATGTAAGATACAGAGCGGCTGATCAAATTGGATACAAAGGAGGATAACACCACGCTTGACTATGTAAAAGCACTAAGCAACCACAGCTGCAACCAAACAGTACTAACCATGTACTACAAACACACTATTTTATAAACAACAGGTTGCGCTAAAATGACGGTAGGTAGATACATACAGCATGCATCCCATAAATACATGTAAATCATACAGTCCACATAAACATAAATGGTGTAGATGAAAGTAGAGATGTAGATGTATCTTCACAGATATAGACCACCGTGTGATAGTTCAAATTCAGTAGTGATACCTCCACCTCACATCTAATAACTGCTTACCAGATGTAAGCGCATAAGCGCTTTGGCTGTACCCCAGCCCAGGTCCCCCCTGGGGATAAATATGACAATCTTGGGGTCCTGATGTAGCAGAGTTGGCTTGGGTGAACCACAGAGGTAGTGGAAAGGGCTAACCGGATCCGCCTCCCGGCGTTGGTAGGATAGCAGTCCAATAAGGTTCTTTACACCCCCAGGTAAACTAACCACGGCACCCAAAGAAAGAGAAGGTACTGATAGTGTGATACCGTTTCAGTGGATTTAATAAAATAAAAGTATTGCACTTACATCAGATAAAAACAACAAGGGTGTCCAAGTTTCGCGAATACGCGAATGTAGACCATTCGTCAATAATCTACACTCCACCTCCATAGTGATGACTTAAACTTGATAGTGTGCCACCAGATATAGACACTTCTATGTAGATGTAGAGATGAAAGTAG
>BLSH010115771.1:1599958-1614125 GCA_018402905.1 Glandirana rugosa
CCAATGTCTAATGTATCGTGTTCGTGAGAAATAAAATTACCTTTTTAATCTATGATTGTGTTGGAATGATTATTCTGAGAGGAGACTTCTACAACTTTAAAGTCCCAATCCTTTTCCCTCCTACTATTTGCATTTATACTGGGATGTGGTGTTGAGTATTCAATTGAGCTCATGTCCATACAGTATTTTATGTCTAAGAGCCCCAACAATTACTTTACAAAACAATTAGGTTCCCAGTAGCAGAATTAAATCAGAAGTTAAATAAAAGTTCATCTGTCTACACTTGTGTGTTTATTGATGGTTTTGATATGAGGGATTCCCTTAAAGTGTTTGTTAACCCACAAAAAAAAAATAAAGATCCTGGTCCCTTAAAGCAGATTAAACAGCAGAGTGCTTGTGCTATGTAATCTGTAACCCCCCCCCCCCAAACCTGACACTTTCTGACTCCCCTCTCTGCACAGACAACGAAAACCAGGGCTTCTGAGCCCTGGCCACCGTTGTCTGTGACGTCAGCAGCCCTGCTCTCATCTCTCCCTCATTCCCAGCCTGTCAGCTCCTTTCTGTGTGTCTCTGATCCCCGTCCCCCGCCACTATTCTTAAAATTATTAAATGTACACTCCCAGCCCCTCCACATTAATGCAGAGCACACTGTATAAATATTTTATAAAAACAAACGTTTGTAAATAGCTATTTAGAGCTGTCTTCAGGCTGGTCATGTGACTCGTGGCTGCTTTTCAGCTGTGAGACAAGGCATCTGTAGGAGAGACTTAGCGGCCACGTGATCTCCCCGACTGACGTCAGAAGGAGATCCCGGCCCCTCCTGCAGAAGCCATCCATCGGAGCTGAGAAGCGGGCGTGAGTCACAGGACCGGCCTGAAGACAGCTCTCTAATTAGCTATTTACAACACTCGTTTTTATAAAATATTTATACAGTATGCTCTGCATTAATATAGTGGAGGGGCTGGCAGTGAGAAAAATAGTGGGTTAACAACCACTTTAAGGTAACCTCTGCTTATGCACTTTTAACCATATGCTTCGTTTGAATTGTCTAAGTATTTGACATTTACTTTAGCAGTTTCACTAAAAATAATAACTTTCAGTATGTAATAATGGTAAGCTACAATAAAAAGTTTGAATTGCTTGTGCCAGACTTACTTTAAAACGAAGATTAAACGCTCATTTAAGTCTAGGGGGCAACAAAAAACAGTTATATTGACCTGATTCTCTGCTTTGGCAGGCTCTCCGGGTTTGTTAGATCCTGCAGTCAGATGTCCTCTGATGTCATCAAGACCAATGTAGAGCCCTGCAAGGGAACATGAGAATGCAGAGGGATAGTCCATTGCCAAAGCATAGGGGAGGAAAGGAGAGCACCGGCTGCCTGGTGATTAGGGGATTTTGTAAGTAAAACTGATTTTAGCTGCCCCCTAGACCTAAATGAGCATTTAAGCCTTTGTGGTTCGGAGACAGCCCCACTGGAAGGAAGCACTTTTTTCTTTCCTCAGAGATGGGCTTTAAGCTAAGGAATGCTTAATGATGGAAGACTGTTTAAAAGCTTTACATGCAAAACAATGCAAAACTGTAACGATATATAAATTATTTTGGTAACTTGACATACCTCGTTTGTTTCTTGTATTGCACTAGTCTTTTGAGCTGTTAAAAGACGACTTCGAAAATGTTCAATTTCACTGATACTTTGATCCAAAATGTCAGCAACTTGTGAACGAATCTGAAAAATTCAATTTTAAAACTTGAGATTATTGCAGAATACCAATGTTTAATTATCAAGACATGAAAAAGGGCCATTGTATAAATAATGGGATTTTTGACGTACCGTAAAATCCATTTCTCTGAGTTCAGACACAGCACTTCTTTGTCATAGGGTTATACCGTCAAATTCAGCAGTGCGGGTGGACAGTCTCCCTGTCAAGGACTAAGCGCCCCATGTGCAGCTATTATGCTGCACTCCATGCTCCAGCACTCATAGCTGGCCTGTAATCTGGCCCTGCTTCGGCGTCCCCTCTCTCTCTCGATCCCCCCTCCACTCTGACCCTTGTGGATGGTGGGCACCTGCCCTTGTTGGGCCTGAGTCGATTGCACGCTGACAGAATTTGTCCATAATTGGATACATCCAGCCGGGCCCTTTTCCTCGTCGACCCTGACCCTGAGTGGCTATACCCAAAAGTGGCATACTGGCCACTCATTCCTTGTTTTCGGCCTAAGCCCCTTCAGACACGGCATGATCAAGCCAACTTCAGGAGAAATCTTTTAAATATAACCAAAACCTTTGATCTCACAATTTTATATGTGAAGATTTACCCTCTTCTTACTCAGAGAGGGCCATATGGTGCCTTGTTTGGTCCGCTTGTTTGAAAATGAACCCCTTCTGTAACATCCCTGAAGAAGAGTCCATCAACTACCTCGAAACGTGTCGGATGTATTTACAGCCTTTTTCCGACTCCAGGGGTCCTTTCACCACCATATGTCTTTGCACAGTGCCCTTTGCTTTGTTTTGTTCTGTTTTGTCCATGTGGTCTCTAATTTTATCAGTGCTTGTATTTTGGCCTTTCGGCCTGGTTTTAGTTGGTACAAGTTTACAACAATAAACATTAGGATATTTTACTATCCATGGTGTCTGCATGTTTCCAATCCGGGTATGCCTAAAGTCCCTTTCTTCTGAGGTTTTTTTTCAAATTTTTGCATATTCTGAGATGTTGGCATACATCCAGATTTCCCACCACTCCTGCTTTTTGTTATATTATAATATAGACAATATAGTCTCCAAAAAATAGTAGCACTTAACCCACGTTTTTAGAGCTAATATCCTAAATTCAAGCCACGGGGCCAGGAGCGTCGGTGGGGGACCTGAGAAGAGGAGGCAAAACCAACTGCACAGAGCAGGTAAGTATGACATATTTGTTTGTTTTTTTAAATCTGCCTTTAAAGTGGTTGTAAAGCCTCAAGGTTTTTCACCTTAATGCATTCTATTCTAGTGCTACAAATAGATTAGCAGGCTGCTAAACTATACACAGGGACGGCTCTACATGTGTGGGGAGGGGGTGTGTGCCTTTCCTCCAATCAGCTTTCTCACAGTCTCTCACAGCATCTAGCAATCAATTCCTCCTAGATAGATTTTCCACCTCCTCATTCCTAACTGAATGTGCATTTTCTAAACAGTATGTCAAAATGAAGACAGCAGATATACATGTAAGTCTTATATAGGGAGGTTTGAGTCATCTCTGTGTATCATCTGAGGCTGTTCACTTCACTGGGTATATGGAGGATTTACATCCACTTTAAGATGAAAAACCTCCTGTGCTGCAGCTCCCCCCCCCCCGAGACCCCCCCTTTTTCTTACCTGAGCCCGATCCTATCCAGTGATGTGCACGAGTGCAGCGGCTCCCGCTGTTGACAATCAAATCCAGTGACACAGGAGCGGGCCGAGTCCCGCTGTCTGTCTCAATGGACGCAATAGTGGGACTCCGGAGCAAGCCTGCACGGGTGCCCCCAGGGAAATCGGCTTTTCATGGGGGCACCTAATGAAGAGGAGGGGCATGGAGTGCTGCCAGGGCACCCTAAAAGAACAGGATAGGGGCTGCTCTGTGCAAAATGGTTGCACAGAGCAGGTAAGTATAGGCATGTTTGTTATTTTTATAATAAAAAATGAGGGTTTACAACGCCTTTAATATCACTTTAAGTCCGGGTGGCCTTCAAAGAACGCAGATCTCTCATCCCCATAACACCTCCTTGTGCACAGAAAGTTCAGGTCACAAGGTTTCTATCAAAATCAAAAAGTTACTTTATGCACAGATATAACAATACATTTCTAATAGAAATTTTACCAGATCAAAAGGGAGCAAAATAATAAGTTAAGGTAATTTTTAAGGTTTACTTTAACCACTTGCAACCAACCACTGTATATATACAGCGGCAGGTCAGCTGTATTGCGCGAATCACTGTACCTGTACGGCGGTCCCTGCATGTGAAACAGTGGACTTGATGTCTGCCGACCCGTAATCGTGGTAAACAAAGGCAGAATGGGGTTCTGCCTATGTAAACAAGGCGGATCCCAATTCTGACAGGAGACATCTCAGAATTCTGCTGTTCCCAATGATCGGGTACAGTGATCTCTTAAGGCTCGTACACACGGTGCGACGGTCGTATGAAAACGGTCGTACGACCGCTTGTTGTACGATCATCTGAGCGTTACTACGCGCGATTAGAACAGCCGACATGTGATGGTCGTACAACAGAACTTGGATGAGCAGACTAGAAAACTTTGGTTGTACAGCAAGCGGTCGTATGACCGTTGTATCGTGTGTACAGAGAAGTTGGTCCAACAAGTTGTACTGTGCAAAACACGCATGCTCAGAAGTCAGGAACGCTCGGAAGTGTCCATTCGTGTAAACCTACGTACCTAATTCACAAATCACATGCACCTGAACTTCCTCTTTATACGATCGTAACACGTCACCACGTTCGGCTTGGTCGTATGATCGCTTAGTGCATGTCAGTACGCGAGATACAACAGCCAACATATGATTTTTGGCCGCTTGGTCATACGACCGTCGCACCGTGTGTACGAGGCTTAAGTTGCCCCAGGCAGCCCATCCCCCCCTACAGTTACATACCCAAGGAACACAGTTAATCCCTTGATCGCCCCCTAGTGTTAACCCCTTCCCTGCCAGTGTCATTTATACATTGATCAGTGCATTTTTATAGCACTGATCAATGTAATAATGTCACTGGTCAACAAAAAGTATCACTTGGGGTCAGATTTGTTTGCTGCAATGTTGCAGTCCAGCTAAAAATCGCAGATCGCCGCCATTACTAGTAAAAACAAAACAAAAAATTAAAAGTCCCTAAATCTATCAACCAATTTTGTAGACGCTATAACTTTTGCGCAAACCAATAAATATACGCTTATTGTGATTTTTTTTTTACCAAAAATATGTAGAAGAATATATATTGGCCTAAACTGATGAATATATTTGTTTTTTTTTTTGGATATGTATTATAGCAGAAAGTAAAAAATATGGTCTTTTTTTGTTTATAGTACAAAAAATAAAAAACGCAGAGGTGATAAAAAGAAAGCTCTGTTTGTGGGAAAAAAAGACGTCAACTTTGTTTGGGTACAGCGTCCACGACCACGCAATTGTCAGTTAAAGCGACGCATTGCTGTATTGCAGAAAATGGCCTGGTCATTAAAGTGGTTGTCAAGTCATGACAACCACTTTAAACTACAGGTAAGCCTACAATAAGGCTTACCTGTAGGTCCAGGAAATAACTCCTAAACCTGTACGGTTTAGGAGATATCCCCTGTATCTGCATGTGCTGACGTCATTGGCACATGCGCACTGAAGAATCGGCACTCGGGGTAGCCCAGGGTGCTGTTTATTCTGTATTCGTGCCGTAAATGACGGCTCCCGTGCGCATGTGTGACCTCAGCGTGGCTCCGCCAATCACAGCACTGGAGCCCGCGCTGTGATTAGAAGGAGCCGCAGACCCGGAAGAACGATGTCGCCCGCCACAGCGGTGTGCCGAGACCGCTGCAACAGCTTCGTTCTGAGGTGTTTCATAATTAGCTCATTATGCCTTTGCTTTGCAGTTTTTTTTATGGGGGGGGGGGGGGACTTTACAACCACTTTAAGGGGATAAATCCTTCCGGGGCTGAAGTGGTTAAAGCACAACTAAACCCACTGATTTAACTGCTTCCCAAAACAGTCGCATGCCATGTCACAGGTGCTTGTACTGTCAACCCAACTGTCAAAAGCTATCAAATAGTTTATGTCATATCTGATCACATGTGCAGCACCATGGCAATTGCAAAATCAGAGACCAAGATGAAAGCTTTCTTAGCTGTAAAGTAGAGGAGATTTTAGTTCCACTTTAAATTCCCCATAACAATGTATGGAAAATTTACTTGTGCTGGTACACAGGAATCTCAGCTGAAAAGCCAAACAGTAGCTCACAGTTATTTTGGTGCCTGGAGAACTTTAGAGGGTGAAACAGCTCATCTTTGCAATGCCCCAAATAGTTTTAGAGAGTCAGGCATGATGGAGGTCTGCCCTTAATTATTTTATGACACAAAATACATACCTCTAAGGTGACATTCGAGTTTCTGCTCAACTCCTGCACAATTTGAAAGACGTTCTCTGTAAATAAAAAAGGTTAAAAAGCATGTAAAAGCCATTATCCCGTAAAATATTTCAAATGCCGTCTACTACAAAGCTGAAAGTATATGGAAATGTCATATCTGTACAAACCTAACTAAGCTGGCAGAACTTCAGTGATAGCTATGTACTCTAGTTCCATACATGAACCCAATATACCTGGCCTGTAGATGTGTCTACATTGCATTTATTAGCTTTTGGTAGAAAAGCAATTAGCATCTCTAATGCTCTTTATGCTACACTCAAATGGTCACCAAGGGTCTTGATTGTATTCTGAAGCCAGCATTGATCTATACCAGGGCTCTCCAAACTATGGCCCTCCAGTTGTTCAAGGACTACAATTTCCATCATGCCTAGTCATGTCTGTGAATGTCAAAGTATTACAATGCCTCATGGGACATGTATTTCCGCAACAGCTGGAGGGCCGTAGTTTGGTGATCCCTGGTCCATACCCTCTTCCTTTTACCATTGATTGTATTCTACATCAAGCAATAATCTCTAACCTATGTTTATGACCACTGTTTGTATTCTGAAGCCAGCAGTGGTCTCTACCCTCTGTCTATGACCATTGATTGTATTCTGAAGCCAGCATTGGTCTCTACCCTCTGTCTATGACTACTGATTGTATTCTGAAACCAGCACTGGTCTCTACCCTCTATCTGTGACCATTGATTGTATTCTGAAGCCAGCATTGGTCTCTACCCTCTGTCAATGACCATTGATTGTATTCTGAAGCCAGCATTGGTCTCTACCCTCTGTCTATGACCATTGATTGTATTCTGAAGCCAGCATTGGTCTTTACCCTCTGTTTATGACCATTAATTGTATTCTGAAACCAGCACTGGTCTATACCCTCTATCTGTGACCATCGATTGTATTCTGAAGCCAACATTGGTCTCTACCCTCTGTCTATGACCATTCATTGTATTCTAAAGCCAGCATTGGTCTATACCCTCTGTCTATGACCATTGATTGTATTCTGAAACCAGCACTGGTCTCTACCCTCTATCTGTGACCATTGATTGTATTCTGAAGCCAGCATTGGTCTCTACCCTCTGTCTATGACCATTGATTGTATTCTGAACCCAGGAGTGGTCTCTACCCTCTGTCTATGACCATTGATTGTATTCTCAACCCAGCAGTGGTCTATACCCTCTGTCTATGACCATTGATTGTATTCTGAAACCAGCAGTGGTCTCTACCCTCTGTCTATGACCATTGATTGTATTCTGAAGCAAGCATTGGTCTCTACCCTCTGTTTATGACCATTGATTGTATTCTGAAGCCAGCATTGGTCTCTACCCTCTGTTTATGACCATTGATTGTATTCTGAAGCCAGCATTGGTCTCTACCCTCTGCCTATGACCATTGATTGTATTCTCAACCCAGCAGTAGTCTATAACCTCTGTCTATGACCATTGATTGTATTCTGAAACCAGCAGTGGTCTCTACCCTCTGTCTATGACCATTGATTGTATTCTGAAGCCAACATTGGTCTCTACCCTCTGTCTATGACCATTTATTGTATTCTGAAGCCAGCACTGGTCTCTACCCTCTGTCTATGACCATTGATTGTATTCTGAACCCAGGAGTGGTCTCTACCCTCTGTCTATCACTATTGATTGTATTCTCAACCCAGCAGTGGTCTATACCCTCTGTCTATGATCATTGATTGTATTCTGAAACCAGCAGTGGTCTCTACCCTCTGTCTATGACAATTGATTGTATTCTGAAGCCAGCATTGGTCTCTACCCTCTGTTTATGACCATTGATTGTATTCTGAAACCAGCACTGGTCTCTACCCTCTGTCTATGACCATTGATTGTATTCTGAACCCAGGAGTGGTCTCTACCCTCTGTCTATGACCATTGATTGTATTCCGAAGCCAGCATTGGTCTCTACCCTCTGTCTATAACCATTGATTGTATTCTGAAGCCAGCATTGGTCTCTACCCTCTGTTTATGACCACTGATTGTATTCTGAAGCCAGCACTGGTCTTTACCCTCTGTCTATGACCATTGATTGTATTCGCAACCCAGCAGTGGTCTATACCCTCTGTCAATGACCATTGATTGTATTCTGAAGCCAGCACTGGTCTCTACCCTCTGTCTATGACCATTGATTGTATTCTGAAGCCAGCATTGGTCTTTACCCTCTGTTTATGACCATTAATTGTATTCTGAAACCAGCACTGGTCTCTACCCTCTGTCTATGACCATTGATTGTATTCGCAACCCAGCAGTGGTCTCTACCCTCTGTCTATGACAATTGATTGTATTCTGAAGCCAGCATTGGTCTCTACCCTCTGTCTATGACCATTGATTGTATTCTGAAACCAGCACTGGTCTTTACCCTCTGTCTATGACCATTGATTGTATTCGCAACCCAGCAGTGGTCTATACCCTCTGTCTATGACCATTGATTGTATTCTGAAGCCAGCATTGGTCTCTACCCTCTGTCTATGACCATTGATTGTATTCTGAAGCCAGCGTTGGTCTCTACCCTCTGTTTATGACCATTGATTGTATTCTGAAGCCAGCATTCGTCTTTACCCTCTGTCTATGACCATTGATTGTATTCTGAAACCAGCACTGGTCTCTACCCTCTGTCTATGACCATTGATTGTATTCTGAACCCAGGAGTGGTCTCTACCCTCTGTCTATGACCATTGATTGTATTCTGAAGCCAGCATTGGTCTCTACCCTCTGTCTATGACCATTGATTGTATTCTGAAACCAGCACTGGTCTCTACCCTCTGTTTATGACCATTGATTGTATTCTGAAGCCAACATTGGTCTCTACCCTGTGTCTATGACCATTGATTGTATTCTGAAGCCAGCACTGGTCTCTACCCTCTGTCTATGACCATTGATTGTATTCTGAACCCAGGAGTGGTCTCTACCCTCTGTCTATGACCACTGATTGTATTCTCAACCCAGCAGTGGTCTATACCCTCTGTCTATGACCATTGATTGTATTCTGAAACCAGCAGTGGTCTCTACCCTCTGTCTATGACCATTGATTGTATTCTGAAGCCAGCATTGGTCTCTACCCTGTGTCTATGACCATTGATTGTATTCTGAAACCAGAACTGGTCTCTACCCTCTATCTGTGACCATTGATTGTATTCTGAAGCCAACATTGGTCTCTACCCTCTGTCTATGACCATTGATTGTATTCTGAACCCAGCACTGGTCTCTACCCTCTGTTTATGACCATAAATTGTATTCTGAAGCCAGCATTGGTCTCTACCCTCTGTTTATGACCATTGATTGTATTCTGAAGCCAGCATTGGTCTCTACCCTCTGTCTATGACCATTGATTGTATTCTGAAACCAGCAGTGGTCTCTACCCTCTGTCTATGACCATTGATCGTATTTTGAAACCAGCACTGGTCTCTACCCTCTGTCTATGACCATTCATTGTATTCTGAACCCAGGAGTGGTCTCTACCCTCTGTCTATGACCATTCATTGTATTCTCAACCCAGCAGTGGTCTATACCCTCTGTCTTATGACCACTGATTGTATTCTGAAGCAAGCATTGGTCTCTACCTTCTGTCTATGACCATTCATTGTATTCTGAAACCAGCAGTGGTCTCTACCCTCTCTACGACTATCTTTAAAAGAAAGGCTAAAACACTTGTAACAGAATATTCTTTTTCTAAAACTGTAGTGGGGAATACATGACCTGCTAAAACCTGTTTAGGAGCCCTTTTTTATGAGAAATCAAAGTTGTTTTCTTAAACTCACATTTCAAATAGCAAGGAATCATATTTATTTATTGCAGGCAGTTACGTATAGCCTGAAAATGTATGCAACACTACATATTGTACTATCACATCAGTCCCTGCCCTCAAGGAGTTTAAAATCTAAGGTCCCTATTTCACACATATTCGGACCAGTATTTAGAAAGCAGTCAATTAACTTACCTGTATGTCTTTGGAGTGTCTGAGAAAACTAGATTACCTGGAGAACCCAAGAAAGCAAAAGAACATGCAAATTTCATGCAGGTAGTGTCCTGGCTGAAATTTAAACCAAGTACTTCAGTGCTGCAAAGCAGAAGTGCTAACCACTAAGCCACTATGGTCCCCACTGTAAAGTACATGTGTCATGCAGGAAGTATGTACAGTAGGCTGCCATTGCTGACCTCTTCTTTTGAGAATGCTAGCTGCCTGGTTGTAATGCATTAGCTTCAACACTTTCGATTCACTAATCTTAAAAAAGTATAGAGTTGGGGAATCTCTCCTTGTGTGACATATATTTGCTGCATACCTGTCATCTGTGTGTTACTTGTAAGTACTTAATCCATATACAGCCAGGCTTTACGCATTTTTGAAAAGAAACCAGCAAATGGCAGACTTATACTCTTCTTATGACAGGTGTAAGGTAAAGTGGTTTTAAAGGCAAAAAAAACCCCTAAAGGCTTTTTTTTTACCTTAATACATTCTCTGCAAGAAGGTAAAAAAAACCTTTCAATAGCACTTCCCCCGCAGCCCACGCCTCCGCCCGTAAACGCTTAACTGAGTCTTTTCTCGAGCCAGTGCTATGCTCTTCTGCAGCAGCTCTTCTCCTCTCTACCTGTATTCAAAAAAGGCTCTGAAAGCAGTGGGAGCTATTGGCGCCTGCTGCTGCCAATCAAATCCTATAAGGTGAGAGTGAGGGGCAGGGCTGAGCAAGGCTGTATGTTTCTATGTATGCCCACAGCCTAGCTGGGGGAGTGTGCCCGCACGACTGCCCCATAACAAGCGCCTTGCTATGAAGGCACTTGGAGAAAAGGAGGAGTGGAAAGCGCTGGCAGGGGACCTCAGAAAAGGAGAATTAGGGCCATTATTTGCAAAACAATTGCACAGAGCAGGTAGGTATAAACCTTATTTTTATCTTCGTAAAAAAATTAGGTTTACAACTGCTTTAGCATGCTGACTTTTATGTATTTAATTCTTTTTTTTCAAATGATTTATTGAAATTTTTCATATAAGATACAGAGATATCGGACAACAAGTATTGTAATCGGTGACATGCAATGTACATTCAAGTAGTCCGAACAACCAATAAAAGCAATATTTAGTAGTAACGACTAAAAGAGGGGTATTAAGAGGATGGAAAGATGGGGGGGGGAAATACAAGTGACAAAAGCATTCCAACAATTAGAGCATTTCTTAGATCTTAGATTATGTCTATTCTGCGTAATCAGCAGTAGGTGGAAGTTGATGACCCAACCTACCCAGTCACCCCAAAAGGGAACAAACTGTGACAGAGTAGGGGCCATCAACCACACCATTGTAAAGCATTCTGTTTCTAACGATTTTTGTTGAGTTTTTGGGATAATTAGATATCGATGCAGAATCAGTGGTTGTCAAGGCTTGGGGGGGACCACCTGCAAGAGAAAGGCATAATGAGCTAGTATGCATCTCATACTAGCTCATTATGAAATGCTTACCTTAGATTGATGCCATTGCAGCGGTCCCCGAGCACCGCTGTGACCGGCGTCATGTTGTTTGTTGTCTTCTGGGAGACTGGGCTCCGACCAATCACAGCGCAGACTCCAGCGCTGTGATTGGCAGGAGTCGCGCTGACGTCACTCCCACGCATGCACATGGGAGCCGTCATTTACGGCACACTTTGTGAAGAAACGGCCCAGTTGGGCTGTTTCTTCACTGCGCATGTGCTGATGACGTCGGCACATACAGATACAGGGAATATCTCCTAAACGGTGCAAGTTTAGGAGATATTCCCGGGACCTACAGGTAAACCTTATTATAGGCTTACCTGTAGTTTAAAGTGGTTGTCATGACTTGACTACCACTTTAAATAATGAAAATTGCAACAGAGGAGATCATGAAATAGATGACCATCTCAGCCATTATACATCATGTAAGGGTGTATAGCATAATGAGTGGTTTGGATAGGTAGGAACTTGTCTGTATTTAAATTTTTTTAGTAAAGTTTTCAAATAATAAAACTAAGCACAGCCTCTTGATATGCCCTCTGACTGTCCTACAGCCATGGTCAAAAATATTGGCACCCCTGCATTTCTGTCAAATGCACCACTTCGCCCAGAAAATTGTTGCAAACTTTGTATTGTGTCATACCAATACAAGCAAAAGAAATAAATATGAGAATAACTAAACATTTGTAATTACAACAATTTTCTGGCCGGAGTGGTGCATTATCTGACAGTAATGCAGGGGTACCAATATTTGTGGCCATGACTGTAGATCCTGTGGAACTATTTAAATATTTGAATAAAATCTGGCAGGTTCATGTACCCCTAAAAAAGTGAATGGACACTCGCCTGGTCAAGCTGTCCGCCATAGAAATTGGTGTCCAACAGGCCAGGAAGAAGTCAACATTTTTCCATCCACTGAGGCCAGGGAGTTTTTACTATGCTTATTTAATAATTCTTGAATCAGAAAGGCTGGCAACTCGGATGTTCTTGAATAAAAGTACTTTATTTGCTACATGGGTACACAGGTACAGGCTCTATACTGACGCATTTTGGCTATGAAGCCTTCATGAAAGGCTTTGATGAAGGCTTCATAGCCAAAACGCCTCAGATATAGCCTGTACCCATATAACAAATAAAGTACTTTTATTCAAGAACATCCGAGTTGCCAGCTTTCCTGATTCAAGAATTGTATCAGTGGGGCCTGAACACCCTGGCTAGAGCAGCGAATCACAGTTCATGGACTTTAATATTGGCAGGGGAGCTGGGGTAGCAATTTTGTTTCTCGCTTATTCAATAATGCCTTTTAAATTCCTAACTTTTTCTATGCGGCTCTTCAGCTGACTTTAAAAAAAAAGCGGCTCTTGCTGCAATACTCATCTTCTGTCCCCCTTAGGGTCCTTTCACACATGCGGGTCCATTTTCAAGGACTCCGGTTGCTCAGCAGGGATCGATCCGTTGATCCCCGCTGAGCTGGCGGATGACAGATCTGTCTCCGCTCACTGTGCAGAGATGGACCTGTCAGAGCCCTGCTCTCCTTTATGGGGGATCGGATGAAAATGGATCTGCCTGTCCATTTTAATCTGATCCCATCCGATCCGCCAGATGGATGGAAAATAGGGTCACCATCCATCTGGATTTAGCAGAGCGGATCGAATGTCAGCGGACATGTCACCCCTGACATCCGGCGCTCATAGAGGTGCATGGAGCGTCTTTTTAGGTCAGCCAGAAAAACTGACAGGCAGACTTGAACCAGATATCCTCATTCTGCTTCATTCAAACTGCAGTTAGGAATAGAAAAAACAAGAAAAAAGGAAGGCGCACGCACCTAGTGCATTACCAAAAAAAAAAGATTTATTTGAAAAATTGATAAAGGAGGGTACTCACAATAAGTCAGAAGATAATGACGTGGTAAAATCAAAACTTAGGCAGGAAAAAACAGGGTAAAAGTTGACGCGTTTCGGGGGCGCACCCCCTTCCTCAGAGCTTAGCGTTTTATCCTGCCTAAGTTTTTTTGGTAATGCATTAGGTGCGTGCGCCTTCCTTTTTTCTTGATTTTTCTAGATGTTTTTGGATTTCCCCCGTCCGAGGAGGTCTGCACACGTCGGTACATCTATCCTTGGCAGGGGCGTACCTAGAGCATTTGGCACCCGGGGCGGATCCTATATCTGGCACCCCCCCCCCCCCCCCCCCCCCCCCCCCACGGTCTATATCCTAGGCGGGGCCCACGGTTTACGAGATCCATGCGGGGACGGTTCCTATCTACATGGCTGCACACGTCTGGAGGAGCCTGCCCCCTTTAGGTTTTTGTAGATCTTTTTAGTTCTTTTTTCCTTCCGCGTGCGTGGATTACGTAATGGTTTTTTTGAATCCGTCCTATTTTGCGATTCGAGACTCCTTCCCCCACGCGGGGGCTTTGCGCAGTTGAAAATGGGACAAAAAAGGACGGATTCAAAACTAAAATGGTGCAGTAATAGAAGACTGAATAACACTCATGGGAGGAAATAGTTAAAAAGTTTATTTAGAAAAAAAAAACCATTACGTGATCCACGC
>BLSH010115771.1:1621769-1647978 GCA_018402905.1 Glandirana rugosa
CAAAACCTGCCACCTGAAATATAGCCTTTGACACCATTTCCGTGCGGCGATCCGACGCGTCCTTAAAAGAGGGTGAACCCTCCACAGGAAGGGTGGTAGCCTTATTCAGACGGGCCACCGGTGGGTCCACCAAGGGGGAAGCCCACCGTGTTAGGAAAGCATCCTCAAAGGGATAGCGCACTGCAAAACGCTTAGGCAAGGTGAAGGGATTTTTGGGGGAACCCCATTCCTTAAAAACAGCCCGTTCAAAAAATTGAACATAGGGAAAAGCCCTAGGGGCCTTAGGAGGCTTCATAGACCCACAGACATAAGTGGAAGTCTGCGCCTCCTCAGGCTGAGCAAGGCACATAGCCTGGCGAATGTTAGCAATAAGGGCCGCTACAATTGCCTTGTCGCGCGCCACTGAGGCCCCTTGGTCCTCCTCAGCTTCAGAAAGGACCAATTCGCCCTCAGAGAGTCCCGCGGGGGTCCCCGTGGCAACCGAGGCGACCCCATGATCTGAATCTTCACCTGAGGAGACATGGGGGGCCAAGTGCTTAGCGGGGGGCTCAGGGGCCGTAGCAGTAAACTTAGGAATGAATTCCACAAAAAGAGCCCGCAGGAGGTCCAAAGTGACCGCAGGAGCTTGTGCGGAGCTTTGCTCAGCTGTCTCCATTACAGAGGGCGCTGCAGGGTCCATAGCCACCGCGTCGCCGTCCCCAGACATAGCCTGAATGGGACACCCTCCCCACATATCACCACCACCACCTAAGACCACCCAGAGAACCTGGGGGGACAAGCCCACTAAAAACAACACCCCAAGGAGCCAGCCAAACCTGCTGCTTCTAGCCCTGTAGCCTGTCAGCGCTGTGAGGGAAAAAGGGCGCTTCTGAGGACTGTATCACACATGCAGCTGCGCTTCTCTGAGGAGAATTTACAGAGTGTAATACCAAAAAACGCCACCGGGGAGAAAATGGCGCTCGTGCAGCATAATGTTTTAAAAGTGTGCGAGCGAATGTTCCCCAGTGATGCAGTATAGGTCCCAGGGCCTTAAAAGACACAACGCGACGCCGCGCAAACGCGGCAGACCGGGGGGGGCGGAGGTGGAGGGTGGGGGGAAGGAGGGGGGCACGCAATAAAAAAAGTGTCCCCCTGACAGGGAAAGAAGCTACCACCAATAAATAATTACTGCCCCGGATGTCGCCCCCCTCCCACGTCCTAAGGGCAGGGGAGGGGTCCACTCACCAGTCCGACGGGCGTTGCAGGTAGCCACCCGAAGCAGACTTACCCCCCTTGTCCCGGGAAGGATTGCTGCTGGCCAAGGCCACTGGAAAGGCAAAAGCCAGACACTGGGCACAAGTGGCAACAGGCCCCCCGCACGGAACGGGCCCTGAACGACGCAGCCCTGACATTTAAGGGTAGGTCGTCAGGAGGTGGCCGGTCAGGGCAAAGCTTTGGATTCGTGATATCCTCTCTATGCCAAGACCGGCTGCTTGATAGAAGTCTTCATCATTTTCAGAAAAAGAAAAAAAAAAAAATTACATGCAGAAAAAAACGCAGGTCCCATAAGGGAACCCAGTCAACTCCTTTGCACTAGGCAAACAAAACTGAATGCCATTGGCCAGCAGGGGGTTTTATAGGCTCAGGTGAGGATGGCCCCCATGGGAGGGGCCAGCCTATCCCTGATGCTTTTGCATCTGTTTTGCCTAGTCACTCCTGATAGGACGACATAAAACCCACGTGTCAATTAAGAGCTGCGTCTGTCAGTGAACGTAAGAGAAAATACATTTTCATGGAGTTATGCTTTAAAGGGGTTGTAAAGTCAGAAGGTTTTTTTTTATCTTAATGCATTCCATGCATTAAGATAAAAAGCCTTCTGTGTGCAGCAGCCCCCTCAGCCCCCCAATACTTACCTGAGGTCCCTCTCTGTCCAACGATGTCCATGAGTGTCTCAGCTGTCCGAGATCCCCCCCCATTGGCAAAATCAGAAGAGAGAGGGGGCAGGGCCGGGTCGAGGCTCTGTGTCTCAATGGATACAAAAAGCTGTGACTTGGCTCAGGTGCCCCCATAGCATGCTTCTTGCTATGGGGGCACTCAACAGGAGGAAGGAGTCAGGATCATAGAAGAAGAACCCAAGAAGAGGAAGATCAGGGCTGCTCTCTGTAAATTCACTGCAAAAGAGCAGGTAAGTATAACATGTATGTTATTTTTATAGAAAAAAAAACAAGACTTTACTATCACTTTAGGAACTTCCTGCACCTAATTCGGACAAGCATTTACACCAGAGTCAGCAACACTACGGACATGTGTGGCTAACTCAGGTAGTTCTTACTACAGCCATGATCAGGATCTGTTGCTATGGCAGCGGCAAATTCTTAACCTCCCTGGCGGTAATCCCGAGTGTGGCTCGGGGTGGAATTTCAGTACCATTAGCGGTAACCCCCGAGCCACACTCGGGATTGCATCGCTGGATCCAGGCTGGGTTACTCACCTTGTCCCCTGGATCCAGCGACGTGTCTGTCCCTCCGCCCGATGCCTCTGTGTGCCGGGCTCCATTCCCTGCGGGCGGAGTCCGGCGGCAAATTCAAATAGTGAAACACACATAGCACATACAGTACACTGTAATCTTACAGATTACATTACTGTATGAAATAATTTCACATCTCCTTTGTTCCTAGTGGTTTGCCCAGTGCCCTGCATGCACTTTTATATTATATTTGTCATTCTTTCTGCCTGGAAACTTGAAAATGTCCATGGCATCCAAAAAGCGCCCCTTTACGTCAAAAGTGGGTTTTTTTTACCAGCTAGAAAACAGCGATAGTAAATAAGAATCATTTGCAGAATTGAGTGATACTGATTTTTGGGGAAATTTATCATCAGAAACTGAACGTGACGACAGCGACAATTCTGCAAATGAGCACATTTCAGTGTTTTTGGTTTGATTACAATATTGAATACATTTTATTACTATCACGTTATTATTTTTGATAATTATTTTTAGTTATTTATTATATTATAATTTATGATTTCATGTTTCAAACTTTATCATACCCGGGATGTCTACTAGACTCTTGTTTGGACAGATTTAAGTGAATTATTCCTAAGAATTACAGGCCTACAATGTAAAACGTCAAATTTCCATGCAAAATAATGTACTGCTTTCAGCACCAAAAATCTGACATAATCATACCGCCAGGGAGGTTAAAGTAGCAGTACATTCTACTTTTCCCTGCAGGCTCATGCCATAATGTGCTGGTACACACCACATACTAGCACACAATGACAAGCTTTCCTTTTAAATGGAGCCCTCCTGTGGTGCGCTGTCACCGCTGCTTCCATCTTCCTTGCACTCTCCAGCTGTTTGAATGGTCGGGCCATGATGACGTCACTGCTGTGCATGCGCAGGGGATTCACAATCACAGCGCTCTGTGAAATCATGGCACAATCATTGTGCCCCAAATGCAGAGCTACAGCGCATGCGCTGGTACCTAGCTGTGACACCGGGCACACACATTGCCACTTTGGGTTCTGCACCCGCACAGAATACGAAGGAGTGTCTGTGACCCCCTTTATACAACCCCTCCATAAAGTGCAATGCTGCCACAGGTCAGGGTGTTCCTGATTGTCAGCTTCCCAAGCTGGGGGCAATGTCCCGGTGTTCTCCCTCCATAGTAATAAGAAATGATGATGTATACACAGCATTACACCAGCAGGGGGCGCCCACTAATACTCCTGGGTACGGTACCTCTATTATCTGCTCCCGGTATCTCCGCCATCCTCCTTCCTTCCAGTAGCCCGGTACTAACCGCTCAGCCAACTCCCAACCAAGTGACGCATTCCGCATCGGCTGGAGGAGGAGGAGGCTCGCTGACTACCACGTGACATTGAGCTCCGCGCTGCATCCGGCTGTTTCTTGCGATAACATTACCTAGGGCTCCGCCCCCAGTGACTGTGTAGGGGGAGGAGTCGCGGAATACCATGTGACAGGAAACGCCGGCTGTCTCACATGAGAGGAGCGGATATGAGCAGGGTAAGGGGAGGGGACATGCATATGGTGTTATTTGTTGTACTGTTCTTGCAGGAGCGCACAGACAGAGCCTGACTCATTTTGTGTGCACTGCAGTGTGTGACTAGTGCTCAATATTTGGAGGGGTGGCAAACAAACCCCCCCTTCACTCATTTGCACCACCGCCACCCTGAGGTGACAGGAAGGTGGCCTTACCTTAGATCAGGGATCCTCAAACTACGGCCCTCTAGCTGTTGTGGAACTACACATCCCATGAGGCTTTGTAAAACTCTGACATTCACAGACATGACTAGGCATGATGGGAATTGTAGTTCCTGAACAACTGGAGGGCCATAGTTTGAGGACCCCTGCCTTAGATGATGAGGAGGAAGAGGGGTAGGGCTGCTGCTCCTCACTCCAGCTCTTCTCCTGGCTGGACAGACAGGCTTCTCCTGCCAGCCACACAGTAATTGGTTCCTGAGACTCCCTGGCCAATTGGGTCTCAGGACCTGCTTTCTGATTGGCCCGGAGAAGAATCAGGAAGACATTAGTGAATATTAACCACTTCAGC
Source organism: Glandirana rugosa (assembly GCA_018402905.1). Classification (NCBI taxonomy): domain Eukaryota; kingdom Metazoa; phylum Chordata; class Amphibia; order Anura; family Ranidae; genus Glandirana; species Glandirana rugosa. The sequence continues at coordinate 1,626,326 of BLSH010115771.1, forward strand.
CCCGGAAGGATTTCCCACTTTAGGACCAGAGCCCTTTTTGCGATTCAGCACTGCGTTGCTTTAACTAACAATTGCGTGGTCGTGCAACGTTGTACCCAAACGAAATTTGCGTCCTTTTTTTCCCACAAGTAGAGCTTTCTTTTGGTGGTATTTGGTCACCCCTGCGTAGTTTGTGATCACCGCTATAAACAAAAGAAGAGCGACAATTTTGCAAAAAAACCCAAATTTATTACTTTTTGCCAAAATGCAAATCCTAAAAAAAATATAAAAAATTTTTTTCCCACCGGTTTTGGGCGATTTATATTCTTCCTCATATTTTTGGTAAAAAGAAATCACAATCGGCGTTTATTAATTGATTTGCGCAAAAGTTGCCGCGTTTACGGACGATGAGAATTAGTTTCTGGGGTTCTTATTTTTTTTATTTTTTACCAGTAATGGCGGCGATCTGCGATTTTTAGCGGTACTGCGATATTGGGGCGGACATGCCGGACCATTTTGACACTTTTTTGGGACCATTGCCAATTTATACAGCGATCAGTGCTATAAAAATGCACTGATTACTGTGTAAATGCCATTGGCAGTGAAGGGGTTAACCTGCAGGGGGCGCTCTAAGGGTTAACTGTGTTCCCTGGGCGTGTTCTAACTGTGTGTGGGCTGCCCTGGCTGGGGAAAGGGGATGATCACGGCCTCCATATACAGGAATCCTGTGATCATCGCCCTTCCCCCTCTAACAGAATGGAGATCTGTGTTTACTTACACGGACCTCTGTTCTTTCACTGCGGGGTGGCCATCACAGGTAGCCGGCGGCAATCGAGTCCGCCCTACCCGCACCCCGGCCCCCCCCCCCCCCGCACACAGCACTAGTCGGTGCTCACAGCACTAGTTATCGCAGCCGCCGTCGTATGACGGCGGTTTGCGATAACGAACCACTCTGTCACCGTCAGACTGCGGTCGGCAAGTGGTTAATTTGCCAGTGTCACACAAGTGGGCAGGGTTGCCAACCGCCAGTAAATTTACTGACAGTTTGTGAAAATCAGTGATTTTTACAACTGTCTATAAATCTCAGGGTCTGATAATGTGTTACGCTGTGCTGACTTTTTAAGTGTAAACCAGGCAAACTACTTGATATGGGTATTGTCAGTGTTTCCATGTTATGTTAAATATCAATTGTCTTAGTTTTTAATAAGAGTTCAGTTATTTTTCAGGTTGCCAGTAAAAAATGTGCTCTGCCAGTAAATTTTCCATGTTTTGCCAGTAAAAAACACTGCAGGAGGTTGGCAACCCTGCAAGTGGGTGGACACTGCGCCCCGAGCCCACCATTTTTTAAGCCAATTAGAGCGTCCGGCTCAAAAATCATGTGCTTCAAAAAAAAAAAAAAACACATAGAAATCAATGCCTTGCATGTAGATTAGGGGCCGGGTGAATGGACTAGGTTAAATGGTGCCCGTGCGCCCCTAATGGACAGGCCACCACTGCCCAAGAGGGAGCTCAGCCAGGAACAACTCCATAGAAATCCCTTCTACAGTGTAGGACAGTGTGGTAGGAATTTCTATGGAGTTGTTCCTAGCTGAACTCCCTCTTGGAGTGGACACACTGGGGGAGATTTACTAAGACTGGAGCACACAGAATCTGGTGTAGCTCTGCATTCTAACCAAGCAGCTTCTAACTTCAGCTTGTCCAATTAGGCCCCTTTCAGATGGAGCTGAATCTGTCAAACAGATCCACCTGCTCAGCAGGGGATCTCTCCGTCGTTCTTTTAAAGCGGTAGTAAATCCTAAAAGCTGTTTTCACCTACAGGTAAGCGTATAATAAGGCTTACCTGTAGGTAAAAAGAATATCTCCTAAACCTGCATGGTTTAGGAGATATTCGCCCTGCAGGCAGCCGCTGACATTAGCGGCGCATGCACTCTGACGATCCGGCCGGCAACTCAGAGCTGGCTGCCGGAGCGAAGAGCTCCCGCGCGCTTGCGCGGGAGTGACGTCACGCGGCTCCGGCCACTCAGCGCTGGAGCCGCGTACCCGGAAGAAAGAAGAGGACCAACATGTCAGCGTCCTTAGCGCTGACCGACTTGGGCATCGGGGGCCTCGTTCTAAGGTAAGTATTTCATAATATGTTAGTATGCGATGCATACTAACATATTATGCTATTGTCTTGCAGGATTTTTTTTTATTTTATTTTTTTGTCAGTGGGTTTACTACCGCTTTAAGAACAAGGGGTGTCCACCTTAAAAACGGACAGGCGGACCGATTGGTCCGCTGGTGTAAAAGGAGCCTTAACCACTTCAGCCCCGGAAGGATTTACCCCCTTCCTGACCAGAGCACTTTTTGCAATTTGGCACTGCGTCGCTTTAACTGACAATTGCGCGGTTGTGTGATGTTGCGACCCAAACAAAATTGACGTCCTTTTTTTCCCACAAATAGAGCTTTCTTTTGGTGCTATTTGATCACTTCTACATCACTTCTGATCACCGCTATAAACAAAAAAAGAGCGTCAATTTTGAAAAAAAACAATATTTTTCACTTTTTGCTATAATACATATCCAAAAAAATATATAAAAAAACAAATGTATTCATCAGTTTTGACCAATATATATTCTTCTACATATCTGTGGTAAAAAAAAAAAAATCGGCGTATATTTGTGCAAAAGGAAAAAGGTACTTTATATGTTTATTTAAAAAAAATTAAAATAATTACAGTGCCATCATCCACATACAGAAATAGTAGGGACAATGTAAATTAAACTGTGTGTGTTCTCTGATTCAACCCCCCTCACATGCACTTTCTTTCCCATAATGCAGTAGCTCTGAACTCATTTGAGAGCCTGCTCCTGTGATGCTGAAGGTGACCAGTGACATCTGTACATCTCTTACCAACATCCTGAGGTACATAAATGGCCTACACCTACAGATGTGCTCATAAGTTTACATACCCTGGCAGTGCAATGGTGTGAATAGTTCAAGTTTACCAGAAAACTATAGGACAACCAATAGAGAAGGGCGCCGATGGTGAGGAACGAAGGAGGCAGGGGAAATTTTACAATGAGACTGAATGAACCGTCAGAAAAATTCCATACAAATGTCCAGCCTTGGGCTTTGGTGCTTTGGGGAGAGATTGAACAAGCCGATTGCTGACGTCACTTCCGCTTCCTCTGGTCTTCCTGCTTCCGGCACCCATGCGCCCATGGCTGTTTCTACGCCACCACCACGGATTGCAGACGGTGGGCTGGCTGGTCTGATCCAGCCCTGTTCCCAGCACATGGCCCTCATGCCACATTGAGGAGAAGCGGCGCAGCACCTTGGTCTGAGAACATTGTTTACATGCCTGTTTATTATACACTCCATGTGAGTACCCACTTGACCTTCTTTTAATAAAATTTGTTGTTTGGCATACTGCACTCAGGTCTGGCGCACCTTATTCTTTATTTTTAACCAGAAAACTCCCTATGCAGGTAAGGAGCGCCTGTAAATAATAACAAGCTGTATAGCTTTGACTAAAGCTGAATAATACCCTTGCTATGTGCTCGTAAGTTTACATACCCTGTCAGAATTTATGATTTCTTGGCCATTTTTCAGAGAATATGAATGATAACCCAGAATCATTTCTTTCACTCATGGTTAGTGTTTGGCTGAAGCCATTTATTATCAATCAACTGTGTTTACTCTTTTTGAATCATAATGACAACAGAAACTACCCAAATGTTCAAAAGTTTACATACCCTGGTGATTTTGGCCTGATAACATGCACACAAGTTGACAGAGAGGGGTTTGAATGGCCATTAAAGGTAACCATCCTCACCTGTGATCTGTTTGCTTGTAATTAGTGTGTGTGTGTGTGTGTGTATAAAAGGTCAATGAGTTTCTGGACTACTGACATACCCTTGCATCTCTCATCCAGTGCTGCACTGATGTTTCTGGATTCTGAGTCATGGGGAACGCAAAAGAATTCAAAGGATCTGCGGGAAAAGGTAGTTGAACTGTATAAAACAGGAAAAGGATATGAAAAGATATCCAAGGAATTGAGAATGCCAATGAGCAGTGTTCAAACTCTAATCAAGAAGTGGAAAATGAGGGGTTCTGTTGAAACCAAACCACGGTCAGGTAGACCAACTAAAATTTCAGCCACAACTGCCAGGAAAATTGATTGAGATGCAAAGAAAAACCCACAAATAACTTCAGGTGAAATACAGGACTCTCTGAAAACATGTGGTGTGGCTGTTTCAAGATGCAAAATAAGGAGGCACTTGAAGAAAGATGAGCTACATGGTTGAGTCACCAAAGAAAGCCATTACTATGCAAATGCCACAAATTATTTGGAGTGATGAGACCAAAATTGAGCTTTTTGGCCACAACCATAAACACGACATTTGAAGAGGAGTCAACAAGGCCTGTGATGAAAGGTACACCATTCCTACTGTGAAACACGGAGGTGGATCGCTGATGTTTTGGGGATGTGTGCACTACAAAGGCACAGGAAATTTGGTCAAAATTGATGGCAAGATGAATGCAGTGTGTTACCAAAAAATACTGGAGGGACATTTGCATTCATCAGCCAGGAAGCTGCGCATGGGATGTACTTGGACATTCCAACATGACAACGATCCAAAAACACAAGGCCAAGTCAAGCTGTCACTGGCCACATCAGAATAAACTGAAGGTTCTGGAGTGGCCTCAGTCTCCTGACCTCGATCATTGAGCCACTCTGTGGAGATCTCAAAAGTGCAGTTCATGCAAGACAGCCCAGAAATTTCCAGGAACTGGAGGCTTTTTGCCAAGAGGAATGGGCAGCTTTATCATCTGAGAAGATAAAGAGCCTCATCCACAAATACCACAAAAGACTTCAAGCTGTCATTGATGTTAAAGAGGGCAATGTCACGAACGCGGGTATCAGATCGCTGCCCTCCTCACCGACCGGCGACCGAGGACCCCCCTGATCTAATACCGCACTTGTCACGAACGTAACAGTGCCACTAGATTTCCCAGTTTGCGGGACCACCGTCTAAGTGTCAGCCGCTTGAGAGGGATTGTTCCTGGGCTAATTCAAACAATTAACCCTTTCACTGCCACCACTTCTGGATACCGGACAGAAGACCCGTATGTTAGCAATACCAGTATTTTAGAACAACGCCTGTAACACACACTGTCACAGCAGACAGATATATTCAGATGCGTTATTTTAAAAACAGTAGCGCTCTTCAAAGGAACAGATTCGTAATAGTTGCATTAAGAGCTTTAGGGACAAATTAACACTTTTCAAAATAAGGTTTAATAATGAAAAGGTCAAGTTTTAGGTGCAGTAAAATATTTACAGAAAAATAAAAGAAGGTTGCAAGATTGAGACAAAATTTACAGCAAAGGAATAGAATGAAAAAATACCTGCATTTGAAATGTCCGTGCCTAATCAGTGTTTCTAAGATGATTTCCTGGTTCTCTGATGTTGTTTCATTGATGGTAAGATGAGAACTGACCATTGATCTTGGCAGTCCTCTTTTCTCTGAATCACCAGGGGTGGAGCCATACCCCTCTGGCCATTCGTATGAGAGGGTGTGTTCTTAGACAATATCCAGGGCGGGCTGTTACGAGACATGCTGCATAATCATGCATGAATTATGAAAATCATAACTTTTGATTGGACCGCCCGTCACATGTTCCAGTAAGAAATGTAATTTCAGCTTGCATAAAGCTTTCAAATGACTCCAAACATGAGAGTTCTGAGACCTTCTAGGACCCTGAGGAGGGAATAGACTAGTTCTATCCCTCCTTGGGTAACAAGGGGTGAATGTTTATACTTGAATTATCCGGGCCGAAATTCTACATTCAAATATGTATGTTTTATCACTATGGTATATTCCTACTGGAAATTATGGGTTGATGTAGCTTTTATGTAAGTGCGAGTGTCATCCCTAGCTTAGACCTGCCAGAGTAATTTATGGGCAAACATCAGTTTGTTGTATTTTTGTTCAAGATAAGCTAACAGGGCCTCTTCCTGACTAGTCATAAACCATAATCAGAGGGCCCCCTTTGAAGTTGATCTGGCCAGAGAGAGAGGGGGTGTACAAGAGAAGCTTGTTCAAACTGCCATGTTGGAAGGAGAGAAACAAAACTTAGTAGTCATTTATTGAAGTAGCTCCCCTTCCAATATGGAGTCAGTCCTGCTTTGGGCCTGGTATCATTACTTCGCGTGGGTCTCACGCGTGATACCATCACAGGCAAATACATGGTATTAAGAACTGGGGTATGTAAACTTTTGATCAGGGTCATTTGGGTAGTTTCTGTTGCCATTATGATTTAAATAGAGTAAACACAGTTGATTGATAATAAATGGCTTCAGCCAAACACTAACCATGAGTGAAAGAAAAGTTGTTGTGTTATCATTCATATTCTCTGAAAAATGGCCAAGAAATCATAAATTCTGCCAGGGTATGTAAACGTATGAGCACAACTGTATAGCAAGGGTATTATTCAGCTTTAGTCAAAGCTATACAGCTTGCTATTATCTACAGGCGCTCCTTACCTGCATAGGGAGTTTTCTGGTAAACATGAACTATTCACACCATTGCACTGTTATCACACAGGTCTTAACATGTGTTGCATTAAGGACGCCCATGCATTTACATGGTCTGCCTGACAAACCAAAACAGCAGCAGCATTCTTGGGTGCAATGCACATTCATTGGTGAGGTTTGTTGGGGTGTCATTGTTAATGGCACACCAATAAAGGTAAGCACACATCACTTGTGGTGAAAAAAGGGTCATCTGCATTTGTGTTGTATTGGTAGACCATTCATAATGTATGGGCCATCTTCAGACAGTGGGTGGTAATGTGTGATATGGCGTGCACCAACAAATCTCAAAACACAAGTGCAAAATGCAACAATGAATTAAAGTGTATGTTCACCAATGCCAGAAGTCTGCCAAGCAAAATAAGACAGTTGAAAGCTTTGGTGCATGAAGAAAATTAAAATGTATATGGCATTAGTGAATATTGGCTTTTGACAGACATAGAAAAATGAAAAGGTGGTAATGTCTCTCTGTGAGATGTGAAAGAGGACCTTGTTGATAGTAAGAATGATGGTGCTAAAGCACATGGGTGTGCATACTTTAACTACCTGCCAACATCTCACAGTAAATATACGAGAAGTGGGCAGCAGGTGTAGGCTCGGAAAAATACTTGTATGTCGCCTTCTGTCTTCTGGGTTTTGCCGCGCATGCGTGACCCATGCTCTCATTGACTACAGCACAAGTTTGTCAGTAGGTTTCGGCCAATGATTTTGGCTATGAACCTGCTGATTGGCTGTAGCCAATAACAGCAGGGTCCCATGTCTTGTTTGAAAACACATGCACACAGTCTGGCCAGTTCTCTGCGAGCCCTTTTTGGTTCAGGAAGAAAGTAAGACTTGTGTGAGTAAAAGCTTTCAAGGGGCGGTAATTACACGTTATATTTCCTGACTACCTATCACATTTTCAGAGTCCCTAAAATGCCAGTATGTATAAACACCTTCCCCCCCCCTTTTTGGAAAGCAGACACCCCCAAAGTATTTGCTGAGAATCTTTGTTTTTTGGAAGAATTAATTTTTTGTCACGAGTTTTTGAAAAATTACAAAAAAATTTTTGTAAGTTGTCACTTTAAAGTGGTTGTAAAGCCCCCCCACAAAAAAAAGAAAAAACCCTGGGTGTTTGTACTGTCCTGTCACTTTAGTGCCTCAAGAAAGGTAATAGCCATGGCTTGACGGCGGCAACATGGCTCTCCTGTGCAAACCGCCGTCACCTGATGGTGGCCTTAGGAGCGAGTATTGTGGGCGCACTCGCGCACTCACACGCTAGCAGGGGAGGCAATCAGTGGGTGGGGTGGACTCAATGTTCGCCGGCCACCGGCAACTGCTATCCGGCAGGGACATAACGGGGATCCGCTAATGTAAGCAAGCGGATCCCCGTTCTGACAGGGGAGAGGAGAGTGATCGTATGTTCCCTGTATATGGAAGCATCGATCACTCTCCTCCTCCAGTGATCCCAGCCCCCATGCAGTTAGAAACACCTAGCAGGGAGCACATTTAACCTTTTGATCGCCCCCTAGCGTTAGCCCCTTTCCTGCCAGTGACATTTACACAGTAATCAGTGCATTTTCATAGCACTGATCGCTATAAAAATGGCAATGGTCCCAAAAAAGTGTCAAAAGTGTCCGATATGTCCACCACAATATCGCAATCCTGCTAAAAATCGCAGATTGCCACCCTTACTAGTAAAAAAAACTCACTAGTTTAAAAATAAAAACGCCATAAATTAATTCTCAGTTTGTAAACGCTACAATGTTTGCGCTAACCAATCAATATGCGATTATTGTGTTTTTTTTAACCAAAAATATGAGGAAGAATATATATTAGCCTAAACTGATGAATAAATTTGTTTTTTTAGATATACATTTTTTTGGATATGTATTATAGCAAAAAGTAAGCAATATATTTATTGTAATATTTTTTTTTAAATTATTGCTCTTTGTTTGTTTATAGCGCAAAAAATAAAAACCGTAGAGGTGATCAAATACCACCAAAAGAAAGCTTTATTTGAAGTCAATTTCGTTTGGGTACAACATCGCACAACCGCACAATTGTCAGTTAAAGCGACGCAGTGCCGAATCACAAAAAGTGCTCTGGTCAGGAAGGGGGTAAATCCTTCCGGGACTGAAGTAGTTAATTTATACTTATTGGGATTTTTAGAACACAAAATAGAAAATATTGCTTTTTTTTTTAATCTTTAAAGAAATTTTTACAAAAAACTGTTTTAGCTATATAGTAAAAAGCCTAGTGGTGATCAAATAGCACCAAAAGAAATCTCTATTTGTGTGAAAAAAATGATATAAATGTAATTTGGGTACAGTGTTGCGTGACCGTGCAATTGCCAGTAAAAGTAGCACAGTGCCGAATAGCAAAAAATGGACTGGTCATGAAGGGAGTAAAACCTTCTCGTGGTCAAGTGATTAAAGTTAATTATTGGAGTTGGTTAGAGGTCACCCAGTGTTAATGAGAGCTATTTTTTTTAAAACGCTTGGACTGTGAGGGAATATTGTCATCGAGGAACACAGAACAGAAATGGAAATGTTTCAAATCGACCGCAAACACACTGCAAAATTTACTCCCATTGCCAATACGTTTGAAAGGATAAAAATAAAACCCACGTGGCTCGTGTCCAAAGTTAGAGAACCTATAAATAATAAAAATAATAAGGTATTTAAAAATATAAAAAAGGAACACCTTCTTCATTTTAAAGTTACAGAGAATATAACAGAATAAGTAAAAACAAAATAAAGTATGAAAATATTTATAATGAACGACAGATTGCAAAAGAGAGTAGGCAAAAACCCAAAATGCTTTAAACATATTAATAGTATAAAGGTCAGATCTGAGCACATAGGCCCTTTGCCAAGATCATTTTGAGTGGGTGACTGGGGACAAGGAGAGGGCATATTTATTAAATACCTTCTTCAGGTCTGTGTATACAAAGGAAAATCAGGGAGCTCTCCTAATGGAGATAGTATTGATATAGCACCAAATGAACCACAGTATCTCAAAATATATGGTCCAGAAATATTTAGACAAAATAAAGGTGAAAAAAGCACAGAGACCAGATGGCTTACATCCACGTGTCCTCAAAGAGTTGAGCTCTGTTATTTCAAAGCCATTGTTTCTAATTTTTAGAGACACTTTAATGACTGGCATAGTTCCTTTTGGATTGGCGTAAGACCAACGTTGTGCCTATATTTAAAGAAACAAAGAGATCAAAGTCTTTGCCAAGTAACTACAGGTAGTTAGTTTAACTTCTACATCTGGGAACATACTTGAGAGGTTAATAAATAACCACTATGACAGTATGCGAGACAAAGTGGTAGACGGACGCTACCTGTATGTGTTCATTGGGACTGGATTAAACAGAGTCCGGTCCGGATTTTATCAGCCACCATGGCAGGGCTGGTTCCGGTCGGGAGTGTTTGGTCCACTGGAGTTTACCAGCAGGTGGCTTAAATAATCAGGAAGAGATCTCACTAGAGCTCTGACCTGGAACTCAGAGGGGAATCTGAGGGAGCTCTGTGCCTATTTGGACTTTAAAAGGACAAGGTTTGTATTTTGGCTTATGTTTTGTGGGTGTCGGGGTCAGCCCCACAGCATATAGTGAGGAACCTATTCTGTTTGGTTTTAACCTGCAAAACCTATTTCCTAAAATAAACCTGGCAAGCTGCCAGATTTGAAAGAAAGCTGTCTGCATGCTGATTATTTTCCTCAGGAAAGATGATCCCCACGAGCTAATCTCCCTCACCACATAGAGTGTTTGCTAGAAAACAATATTTTAAGCAATATTCAGCTTGGATTTATAAAGACTGAGGTTGGCAAACAAATCTGATCTCTTTTAATGAGGAAGCCAGCAAAGATGCAGATAAAAGAGGAGCTGTGGATAACGTATTGATAGAATTGAAGGGCTCTTAGATAAAAGAGATTAGGGCAGCTCTTGAGTTGCCCAATCACTTTTATGTTGGTGTGCTTTCCCACCGGCAACGCCCAAGGTGGTTCGCGGGTTCTCCAATTCCTCCGGGGAGTTTGGGGCAATGGAAAACTGCTCTTTCTGTGAGAGCAGGAGGATGATTGGGGAACATCCTGTCATCTGCCTTTGCTATAACATAGTGGGCTTGTTAGCAATAGATTTATCGAAAAGGTAGGTACAATCTATTTATAGAACAGCCAGGTGCAATCTATTTAATGAACAAGCAAAGGAAAACTATTTATAGAACAAGTTGGGTGCAATCTTTTTATAGAACAAGCTGGGTGCAATCAATTTATAGAACAATCCAGGTGTAATCTATTTATAGAACAAGCTGGGTGCAATCTATTTATAGAACAAGCTGGGTGTAATCTATTTATAGAGCAAGCTGGGTGTAATCTATTTATAGAACAAGCTGGGTGAAATCTATTTATAGAACAAGATGGATACGATTTATTTATATAACAAGCCTCACTGAAAACCTTCCAGAGATGGCATCACCCCATCCTGCATTGTTGCTAGGACATTGCTAAGACACTCCCAGCTGTTACTTCTCTCCCCATTGCGGAACTTGATTACATATTTTTTGTGAAATACAAGTATTTTGAATTTCCGATCTGTATATGCAAAATTATTTTCTTTGAAAGAAAGAGGGATATATGTAATTTTATGTTTGGAGCTTTTTTTTCTTTATATTTTTAATGCTCATCCAAATTACTGTTTATTGTTATTTAGATGGGTTTACTATTAGACCCCTTTCACACTGAGGCAGTTTTCAGGCATTTTAGCGCTATAAATAGCACCTGTAGAGCACCTGAAAAGTGCCTCCCCTGCAGCTCCAGTGTTAAAGCCCGAGTGCTTTCAAACTGGGGCGGTGCGCTTGCAGGACGGGAAAAAAATTCCTGCAAGCTGAATCTTTGGGGTTGGTTGGGAGCAGTGTATACAGTGCTCCCAAACCGCCCCTACCCATGGGAATGAATTGGCAGCACTTTTGAAGCACCTGAAAAGCCATTCAGAAGCGCCGCAACACGGGCATTTTTAACCCCTTCTTGGGGGTTAAAAGCAACCCGCTAGCAGCCAAAAAAGCATCACTTAAACAGCGGTAAAGCATCACTAAAGCTAGAGGTGCTTTACTGTGAACAGACCTGCAGCCCCAGTGTGATAGGGGTCTAAAAGTAGAACTAATGGCAAACTTTTTTTCATTTTGGATAGAGTAAAGCCTCGTACACACGATCCGATTTTTGGATGACTATTCATCCGTTTTTTGTTGCATGCTAGCCTCATGTCGAAAGTGAAGAGGTGACTAACCATACAAAAATTCTCGTACGACCGAATTCAACTTCAGAAGTGATGTAATGTGTTGAATTGTTATTTATGCATTCTTTGCTTTCTGAGCATGCATAGTCTTGTTCTTACAATTTTTTTCGGATGAAAACCGTACTAATTATACGAAAATCAGACGGTCACATCCGACAAAAAATTTATAGGCTGCGCATCCAGCTTTTGTCATCCGAAAAATCAGAATCGGCTGTCGAAAGCACCATACTAAAGATCTGAAAATTGGCAGGTCATTTGTCGTATGAAAATTACTGTACAAATCTCTTTAGGGAGGGTATAACTTCCGATTTTTTTCCTTCTGTGTCCCATCGGGGAGATTTTTCTTCACTTTCTGTCCCATAGCCAAACAGAAAGTGAGTGGAAATCCCTGCAAAGTGAGGGAATCCTAGGGTGTCACCTGGGTCAGTAGAACTGATGTCCCCATTAAAAGTCTTCCCCTCTGTTACTACAACCCAAAATTTGAGATTTCTTTTTACTGTCACTTTCGATGATAATGTTAAACAGGACAAATGGAGAGTGTGAATCTAACGGGAGCACAGACAGCAATAAAAACTGACAGATGTTCTCATCCCTCTCTACTCTATCCAAAACAGAAAAAAGTTTTGCATTTAGTTACACTTTAAAGCGCAGTTTCTAACTATGTTGTGAATTTAGCTAATCACAAGTTAATTTTCTTCAATGATCACAAGAGGGCAGCATTGCAAAAGCATTCTTGTGACAGTATTGGTTCATATTTTGATGATACATAAAAAGCTGAAAAAAATTAGTTTTGGTAAAAGTACTCCCTCCCAAAAAAAGATTTTTTAAGTTTATATGTAAATTTACCTCGGTTCACCCGATGGTGTTATAATTTGCAGCTGTAAGTGACACTAATGGTTGTAGTATTATTATTATTTTACCGGATGTATGTAATGACAAAAATCTTTACAGCGCTGGTTGAATTAGACAGATTTCTTTTTCACTCCGAGGCTGGATTCACACTATTGCGTATTGAATGTGGGTTTCCACGCATCCAATTCGCATGTCAGGAGATTGTCACCTGCTCTCAATGGAGCCGATTCGCACATCCTTGGAGCGGCTCTGGTGCGAATTGCACGGGAGTCCTGTGCCTCTTCTGGTCCATTTTAGGTCTGAATTCAGCCAAAAATTCGGACTGAAATGGGACCTGAAACCCAGACTAAAGCTGGACATTTACAGCTTGAATTTCATCTGATTCCTGCTGCTTGTCAGCACAACGTGGCTGACTTTTATTAAAAAATTCAAAGGACCCAAGTGGGAAATTGTTACCCGAACAGTGAGTGCTTCCAGTGCTATTCACACAGGTGTTCCATGCATCCTTGTGCAGGTAATCCCAGCCACCTAGGGCCTCATCACGGGATGTCCTAACAAGACAGCGGTATGTAGAGAAACTGATCCCCAGCAGCTGCTGCAGCAGCGGCTGCAGGAGGAAAATGGAGAGGGATGGTTTCTCTATATGTTGTCCCTCCTATCCAGGTCCTTGCTGCCCCGCTTTGATCTCACAGCCCTGCTGTTTCCTCTCTACTGGCCCCACTGTCCTCTCTCCTGGCCCCCCTCGCCACCCCTCAACTATTCCGGCTTCCCCCCACTTCTCTCCCGCCGGCTGCTGCCGGGGATCTTTCTGAAATGACAGTATCAATTTTTTTCCATTCATAACTGAGGTATAATAAACTGTGTTTACTATGCCTCAGTTTATGAATGAACAGGAAGCCTATGTACAGAGTTATTCCTGTTCATTTATTCTGTTTTGCTGAGGCTCCAGAGATAGAAATTGAGGTCTGTGTCCTCAATCTCCTTTCTCTGTCTCAAAGGTGGAACATCAGAGGTCTGTTTAGACCCCTGATATTTCACCAAAGACCCCCAAACGGGGGTCCTAAAAAAATAAACCTTTAAAAAAAATAAAATAAATAAAATGAAATGAAAATAAAACAATTATTGACACCAATGGAGTGAAGCAGGCTAAATAAAACTAAAACACATTGAGAAACCAGTAGTTGTCTTTATTTGTAGATTTGTTTAAAAAAAAATGGGCTGCTCAGTCTAAAATGCCGGTCCTATTTTTGTCCCAGCCTGGGGCTGCTTCCCACTGCCGCCGATGTTCCCCACACACTGCGCCAACGTTCCACATATAGCTGTGCACTGCAGGATTGGATGGTGTTAGCTGGAGAAATTTATCAGTTTCATGTTTTACTGTTTTAATATTTTATACTGTTTTAAAAAAAATTGAAGTTTTATTTTTTATTTTTTGGGGGGGTGCAAGTAGCTGGTGTTGCCTAGGTCGCAAAATAGTCTAACACCGGCCCTGAATCCCATTCATGTTAATTGGGACGCAGGGGCTGCACGGACACAGTCACTGCTCCCAATTTTACAGCTGTGTGGGTGCATCCGGTTGCTGGTCTCCGAATGCACACTTTCTGCGTTTTGATGCCTGCACCCACACAGCTGTAAAATTTGAATCAATGACTGTGTCCTTGTAGCCAATGTGAACCAATTGACATGAATGAGATTGCACGGGGATGCATGGAATAACTGTGCATCCCCATGTGGGCAAACACAGGCCTCACATGGGTGTACACTTAAAGCGAAGTTACACCCAAAAGTGGAAGCTCCGCTTATCAGCCTCCCCCCCCCCCCCTCCGGTGCCACATTTGGCACCTTTTGGGGAGGGAGGGGGAGTGGGTACCTGTTTTCGGAAAGGTACCCGTCCCCACTTCTGAGAGATCTCGCCGCGGCCTGTCTCCCAGAAGTTCGCCCCCCTCCTCCTTCTCCACCGCCCGGCCACAAAGTGTCCGATATGTCCGCCGCAATATCCTAGTCCCGCTAAAAATCGCAGATCGCTGCCATTGCTAGTAAAAAAATTCTCATAATTTTGTAGTTGCAATTTTTTTTACGAATAATATGAGGAAGAATATATATCGGCCTAAACTGATGAATACATTTTTTATATACAATTTTTTTGGATATGTATTATAGCAAAAAGTAAGAAATATTGTTTTTTTTTTCGAAATTGTCGCTCTTTGTTTATAGCGCAAAAAATAAAAACCACAGAGGTGATCAAATACCATCAAAAGAAAGCTCTATTTGTGGGGAAAAAAAGGACGTCAATTTTGTTTGGGTACAACGTCGCACGGCCGTGCAATTGTCAGTTAAAGCGACACAGTGCAGAATCGCAAACAGTGCTCTGGTCAGGAAGGGGGTAAATCCTTCCGGGGCTGAAGTGGTTAAGTATGTCCGTGTGAATGAGGTCTTTGTGTGTATGGCTTCATTCATGAGGAACCTTTCACACCTTTGTGTTTTGGTGATTTTTTTTGCCTGATGCAGATCCAATTGAAAATGTTTTCTCTCTCTTCATTAAAGGAAAAAAAAATGCCCCACTATCTGTCCTACAGACCCCCCTGTCCCTAACCACTTACCTGGCTCCATGCTACCACTCAAGCATCAGTCCCTGGTTTTATGGGAGAAACTGAGGGCAGCAGAACCATAGGTCTTACTGCTGTCAGTCAAACTCCTGTGAGGAGGGAGCAGAGAAGTAGCTTAGTGGTGCTGTGTGTGTCTATGGACACACAACTCGTTGTGGGACCCATTGGAGGTGCACACACAAGGATGCCTCCTTAGCACCTGGCTTGCTGCCAGAGGCATTTGAAAATGGGAAGAAGTCTACATCACCAGAAGAGGACAAAAGCAATGTTTCTGTGCAAATTGTTTTTCATTTTTACTTTAATAATGCATCCCAGCATGCTGCAGCTATGCTTCTATCAGAAAGTTTACTCATTTTTCTTTAAAGGCCAACTCCAGATAAAAAAAGTTTTCCCAGTGGAGCTGTGCCTGCACAGCAAGGATTAATTGCTTGTTTTGTTCAGGGGAGAGTAGAAAGCTTATACTCACCCGATCTTCCATTCTAACACGAATAATGCTCCACCACGATCGAGTGTTGGACTATTCCTGACATCTTCACATCCAGAGCAGGGCTATCTCCATTCTCCAATCCCTAGACAAAAGCTAGCAAAAAACCCTTGCAGTGCATGTCCCCCGCCGGCGCTCCTTGCCCCTCCCTCCTGCCAAGTGCCCCCAGAACAAGCAGCTTGCTCTGGGGGCACCCAAGCAGGCTTGCTCCCAAGCCGCGTCTCTGCGTGTCCATTCACAAACAGAGCAGTAGTGTGGCACTGCACCCTCCCTCTTCTGGCTCACTGACTGATTGACAGCCAGTGGCTCATGCTGCTGCCTCAGCCAATGAATAGTGAGTATACGTGAAGAGCTGAGGCACTCGCACACATCGATGGATCGAGATGGGGCTCAGGTAAGTATAAGGGGGAGCTGCTGCACACAGAAGGTTTTTTACCTTCTTGCATTCTTGAAAACCTTGAGACCATTCAAGTATGTATTCTCAAAAAAGTACCTTCTATTGCATGCATCCTTGAAAACTCTTCTTTTTTGCTGCTGTGATCCAGCTTTCTATTAGAGGGTGGCAATGTTCGTTCTCCAAGGTCCTGCTGTATGTAGGAACGCAGCCATCCTGTCTTGCTCGCTCCTGAGATGGACTTAGGGACTATAAGCTAGGAACTATGGGACGTGTGGTGTGTGTAGATTTGGGCATATGACCACAACTAGCGTGCTCTGTTTTTTAAAATACAAACATAAATGAGGGGGAAGAGAGAAGGAGAAATGAAAAACAGATCCCAGGGCCATTAGTTATCAGTTTAGGATATCAGTTAGTGATATCTGCACACATGGTCCACTTAAAGTGATTGTAAAGTCTTGTTTTTTTTTTTTTTAAATAACAAACCTGTTATACTTACCTCCTCTGTGCTGTTGGTTTTGCACAGAGCAGCCCTAATCCTCCTCTTCTCGGGTCCCTATTCTGTGATCTTGGCCCCTCCCTCCTGTCGAGTACCCCCAGAGCAAGCAGTTTGTTATGGGGCACCCGAGTCGAGGCACAGCCCCGTGTGTCTAACCTTCTGCCTTTACAACCCCTTTAATTACATCTTCTTCTCAACATGTGCTAGAAATTGAATCCTAGCAGAAGGCTTTCCAGGAACTTTTTCCACTGCAGTCCTGGCCATGTAATAATGACTGGCTTGTACTGTAAAACCATTTAGCTTATTAGGAGGCCTTCAGAATGATGAATTGTGGAAACGTCCAGCTAGCTATTCCTGTGCTATTGACCTTGACAATGGTATACTAAATATGAGGTCACATTTTTGGTGCTTTGAATTAGGGATGCACTGATACAATTTTTTTTTACAAGTACCAATACTTTTTTTTTAGTATTTGCCGGTACCAATTATCGACACCTACCGCAACTGTTTTTGTTTATACTTCAGCTGTCAGCAATGGTACAAAGCATTGAAAAGTTATTTACGATTTCAATATTTTTTTTTTTAATTTTGCGCTTTTTTCAATGTGAAACTTGTAAATATATGTTAAAGGTGTAAAAATATTAAGGAACAAAGCAAGCAAAAAAAAAAGTTTTAATTAGTAATAGTTTATAAAATAGAAGTAAACAAAAAAATTAGCAGGAAAATAATAATAATAATGAAATGGAGGGGAATAAGGAGGTAATTAAGGCTGATTAGAATAAATTAAGGGTTAATAAATGGTTAAGTAACATTTAATAAAAATAAAAAAAAAAACTTTTTTTTTTACTTGACAGGTTGCTTTAGACCCCTTTCACACTTGTGTGACCCAATTTTACCACGTTTTTTTGCCACGATTTTACCACGATTTTGAGCCGATTTTACAGCGATTTTGACGCGATTTGGGATCAGTACGACTTTGGTCTGACTTTGTTGCAACTTTGATTCAGTGAAAACATAAGCTGCAAGCAACAACCACAAACGGGAAAGATAAAAACACTTAATTTTAAGAGAGCAAATTTTACAAAGATGAGGGCTGCTCTCCAGGACTTAGACTGGGAGGGAATATTGGCATCAATGAACACAGAACAGAAATGGGAATTTTTCAAAAAAACTGTATGCGAACTCACTGCAAAGTATATTCCCATGGGCAATAAATTTAAAAGGCTAAAAAGAAAACCTATGTGGCTCACGGCCAAAGTTAAAGTTATAAATGATAAGAAAAGAGCATTTAAAAAATATAAAAATGAGGGAACACTATCATCTTTTAAATGTTACAAAGAATTTAACAGAATATGTAAAAAGGAAATCAAGAATGCAAAAATTCACAACGAACGACAGATTGCAAAGGATAGTAAAACAAACCCCAAAAAATTCTTCAAATATATTAATAGTAAAAAGGTCAGGTCTGAGCATGTAGGCCCTTTACAAAATAATCTAGAGTGCGTGACTGGGGACAAAGAGAAGGAAAACGTATTCAATACTTTCTTCAGCTCTGCGTATACAAAGGAGCATGGGGGAGCTCCACGTCGGGGTTGGTAGTGACACAGCCCCAAATGATCCACTATGGCTCAAAAGTGAAATGGTCCAGAAATATTTAGACAGAATAAAGGTAGATAAAGCACCTGAACATGAAGAAAGCACACACACTGCTCCAGCTGATGGGGAGGAGACCTGTAATATATACAGGTGTCAGCCCCGGCTCGCCGCCATGTACAATAGAACAGAACAGGTAAAGCAGCACTCCACGGAGAAATATAAAGCTTGCAGTTTTATTGTATCAGGCAATGCAGGTACAGATATGCAGGTAGATGTGTTTCACTCGTCCATAGCGAGCTTAATCATTACAAAAGGCATAGTGCTAATACCCCACCTCTTATGGAGGTGCTCATCAAATAAGCACCACCCACACAGGTGAGTAACATTGTCATGTGAGTACACTGATTGCAAATTAAAAACATTTGATGTAGAACTACGAATGTTAAAACAAACAGACATTGCAACAATATATCTCCAATCACTGAAAATAGATACTCACAAAAACAGTTTGTAACAAAGAACACAAAATTACATTAAGCGAGAAGAAGACAAATAGACAAAAAAGAAAAAGGAAAAATAATTCAATACGTGCATATTGGAACGATCACCATCACAGATGTATGCCCCAAAACATCAACTTTTCTATTACGTATATACTCCAAAAAACATGTACATACAACCTATTTGCATCCTGATTTAATGGACAGAGGAGACAGAAAAAAGGAGAAAGAACAAGCGAGGAAATGGGGAATATAGAGGTGTCCATACACAGAAAGATTAGTATGCGAAGAAGATCGGTGCAGTCAAATGTGTCAACCAGAACCACCCCCATGTCTATCCTCGTATTGTAGGTAATATATGTGTATCCTCTCAAGTTCTCAAAAAACAAGCCTCATAATGCATAACCACTGCTGATCTATACACATATAAAGACCTGTATGACAATATGTTCTTGTGCTACATGGCTCCATTGTTATATATACAACCCATTACATCCTAAATTGATGGACAGAAGAGGCGAAGAAGGAGAGAAAAAGAGATAGAACAAGTGAGGGAACGAGGGATACAGAGGCGTCCATACACAGAAAAACCAATATATGGAAAAAATCGGTGCAATCGAGTATGTCAAACAAACACACCCCCATATCTATCCTCGTATGACAGGTACTACATGTGTATCCTCTCAAATTCTCAAAAAACAAGCCTCATAATACATAACCACTTTTGATCTATACACATGTAGAAACTTGCATGACAGTGTATTTTGTTAATGCATATCAAATACCCGTTCGCTATTCAACCCATATCCAAAGAATCCATACCACATGTATATATGCCATGAGGATTACACCTAGGGCATAGACTAAACAGCCAGGACCCTTAATTATCATCTGATGACGTTATTCATAGAAATGGGTGATGTCCCATTCATAATTTAGACCCAGAGGCATGTGTGTTTGAAAATAAAAAATCCAAAATGCCTCTCTTTTACAAAGAATTTTAAAAATATCACCTCCTCTACTGGGAGTATTAATTTTCTCCAAAATCTGAACTCCCATTGCTGAAAGATCCCCTCTGTGGACATCTTTGAAGTGGCGTCCCACATTGATGGATTTTTCTCTATCCCTTCCTACCAGTGGCGGCTGGTGAAGTTTTAAGATGGTGGGGCGCCAGACCCCGCCCTTCCTTTTTACCCCATCCCACTTCTTAGAAGCCACACCCGTTATAGGCTCCACCCACTCTGTACACAATGTACAGTATAACTCAGCTGTCAGTCTTAATTCTCAATAAAATATTGCTGGCTCATTCATGCATTAAATCCCAAAGGTAAAGAATTACATTACCTGTGAGGTCTGCACAGGAACCCAGCACAGACTGGTATTATGTGGGTTTTCATGTATGTGCTGTGCCATCAAGCTCCATCCTAATTCCTTATTTTATAGTAGGAACGCTGGAAATCCTCCACTAACCCCTGACACATGGTGAGCCATAGAAATGTCTCTGGTTTTTGGAACTGACCAGCTTCCCTAACATAAATCTTCATTATCTGTCAAAAAAAGTTCAAAATGTAATTATAAAATCAGGCGATTTGAGATGCCATTCATTGAAAAGCAGTTATTGTAGAGGAATTGTCATGAGTAGACATTCCTCTTGTTCTGGTGCTTGATGCTGAGATACACAGAGGCTGAGCACAGGCAGCTTCAACCAACACAGCAACTCCACTTCTGGTGGCTTGTTGGTCCCTGCATTGGAAGTCATGAATCATTGCTTACAATGCACTGAATGCAGGGTGAAGAAGTCACCAGGAGTGGCGTTGTTGCTGTTTTGGTTGACGCTGCCTGTTAAACAGTAAAGTATGAAGAGCTGAGGGTGTGCGGTGCTGCTGAGCTCTGTGGTCCCCCAATGTCAGCAGACTAATTTCAGATCAATTACTGCCTGTGTATCCCTGAGAACTCCCTGTGATTTAAATGCTGGCTCAGAGTTCTTATCCTACTGCTGAGCTTTGGAAGGGACCTGTTCAGCCTTATCTGTAATCTATGGATGCAGACCAATCACTGCCTGTGTATTGCTGGGAGCTCCCTGTCATGTATGGACAGAGATCTGACCTTGCAGACATTGCTGTGCTTGATCTTTCCCTCGATTCCTCATGTCCTCTTCCTCTGCTCTGTACAGAATGGTGGGTGGGGGAAGGGTCCCTGGTGGAGAGTGGAAACACTGCTGGAGGTAGAGACTAAGTGTCGGAGTGCGACTTGTGGAGGGTGGGACCTGGCTAGACAGCAGGCTAGAATGTGTAACTGCAAGCAGAGAAGATCTTGGCTCCCCCCCCCAGGCAGAGACCAAATGGACTAGTCAGTTTAAGGTCTGCAGATTTAAGCGTCCCAAAAAGCTCCTATTCTCAAAATGGAATGTTGGAAAGCAGCCAAGGGTGAGGGTGGAGAATTCATTTTACTGTGTTCTAGATAGGGTTTTTTAATGAGATTTGGGACGTCTGCCCTGTTGCTAGGTAGATTACACTTCTCTTTCTTATCTAATCTGTCTCATATAACCAGCATGTTGTTCTGCGGACTCCCTGTCTAAAATACTTGTGAATATATCACATCCTTCGTCACCTCCGAGCAGGTATTCCCGTGAACCCCGTCACGGGGTGGTTTTTTTATTCATTCTTTATTTTTATTTTTACTTAATATTAATAATTGGTTGTCGTCGTGTCGATCTCTCTTTGAGGTTTCTTTTTTTTTAGAAACCTTAAAGAGAGATCGACACGAAGACAACGATTAACGATCTTATCTGTCTAATCTATTCTTTCTCTTCACATTAGATGGATCGTTGTCCCGTCTGCAGGGTTTAGAGTAATTTTTTGGGATAGATCTTGTGTCATTTT
>BLSH010115771.1:1651140-1662697 GCA_018402905.1 Glandirana rugosa
TTTTTGGTTGAACTGAATGGACTTGTGTCTTTTTTCAACCTGACTAACTATGTAACTATGTAACTATATTACAAAGTCGTACAGAAGTAGTACAGAAATCGCATCTATATTATTCAGGTGCAATTTGCATGAGACTTTGAGGGTTTAACATTGAAGTCTATGGACCTCAAGTTGCATCAAAGTTGGGCCAAAGTAATGGAGGGACTACTTTAAAGTCGGTGTGACTTGAAAGTCATATAGATATGAACAATACTCATTGGAAATAATGGGGAACGACTTGTCATGGGACTCTGCAGTCCCAAATCACAGGACAACTCGCACAAGTGTGAGAGGGGTCTAAAACTGACTTCATCTGCAAATCGAAGTTCATCCCTTTGATCCGTATATGAAGAAAACCAGTAAGATACAAAAAGAAACAATGTTTCTTTTTATCTTTCCACTGAGCAATGTTGTTGATAAACCTTGCCCGGCAGCTTTTTTTTTTTTTTTTTTTTTTGACAGCTCTAATTGCCAGGACTTTATTTACACGTTAATGAGTCATTGGATGTTAAGGACGCGGTGGCCCCGCTTCTTAACAACCGATAATTGCTGGATTTTTTTTTTCACAATTCAGCTGTCAGTTGGGGAATCCCACTGTCAGCTGAAAGAACCAAGCCTGAAAGTATCGGCTTCAGGTATCAGAACATTTGCACGAGTGCAAATGCTTAGTATTGGCACCTATACCAATACCGGTATCAGTATCCCTACTTTGAATGCTTGCTTATGAAAGCACCAAATCCTTCCTGCAAAATGCAAATAAATGATCCTTTATTAGATTTAGAGCCCATTCACACTAGAATGCAGTGCAGGAAACCTGTGTTCCATGCCAGTTTCTAGCACCACGTTCTAATCGCACTGCTTTTTGCGATCTGCAGTGGGTGTCAGTGCAAAGTTAATGATATCCTAAATGCAGGTCGTAAATACAGATCACACTACTTTTGGTGCCTCGCAATTTCAGCCCATTCAAAATGAATGGGCTGAAATTGCACTGCACAGAACTGCATGTGAATGGCACAGGAACCACACAACAATGAAGCAGCAGAATAGGCACCATCATATGTGTGGAGAAATCTCTGCACCACTCTCCTCATATCCTTTACATCTTATTATTTATTTATTTATTTCAGGTACTTATATAGCGCCGTCAATTTACGCAGTGCTTTACATATACATTGTACATTCACATCAGTCCCTACCCTCAAGGAGCTTACAATCTAAGGTCCATAACTAACATTCATATACTAGGGCCAACTTAGGCTGGATCCAATTAACATACCGGCATGTCTTTGGAGTGTGGGAGGAAACCGGACACCCAGAGGAAACCCACACAGGCACAGGGAGAACATGCAAACTCCAGGCAGGTAGTGTCTTGGTTGGGATCTTCCTATGCTCCGGATTATATACCCACCACTCTCTGTTTAGTGGATGGATTTATGTACCCTGGTTACACATGTATATATGACGGCTTGTAGTTCTGAATGTTCTGATGAATGCTCTTGTTAGTTCATTGAATCTTCCTGTCATTCAGTAACTGCCATCCTGTATGATGTACAGGCAGACAGCTACACTGACAGTCTGCAGGAGCCTGAGACTGCGCCTGCGATCTATTAGTCATTTGTGCAATGCTTTACAGTGGGGGTCAGCAACCTGTAGATTGCGGTCTACCAGTAGATTGCGAACAGTTGACTGGTAGATTGCGGTCTGGGCTTGCTGACTCATCATTCTAGAGCATCAAACAGAGTGCAATGCAGAGGGACTACAGGTACTTGTAAAGTTGGAGCTGTAGTAGGGAGCAAGAGGCACATAAGCTGATGCCTCCTCCTGTCCCATGCAAAGTGATACCAACTGCACTCCACCGCTTATCCCTTCTATCAGTCTCCAGAGTGGTGCCAGCAGCAGAAAAGAAGAAATCTGCAGGTCAGTGTGAAGCAATACACTAGGCATAATGGTATAGGGCTGCTCTCACACTGATGCAGATGCACTGCGCTGCACCCGCAGTGCAGGTAAACTGCAGCACATCAGTGTGAAACCATGAAAGGAGACTTATAGGAGGCCCAGAACAGTAAGGATTAATTTACATTTGCAGTTTTGGGGGTGGTAAAACCCCATAATTAATACCCCCGCCCCAACTGCACCCCCTTTAGCTGCAGTGGCCAAGGTTGTACACATGCTGCTGCATCAGCAGGAGTTATACACCCTGTAATGGTTGGTGGGTGTAGCACCTGCCAAGTATGACCCATTCAAGTGAACAAGGCCCCCAAACTTTACGTGTGAGCGAGCCCTAAGGGTGTCGCTGCAGAATGCAACTAAGGGCTCATTTACAAGTGCAGGAGGCACTGCTGCTCCTCTGAAAAATGATCCAAGTGTGTTTGACAGGTGGTGAGGAGGCGATATTTTGCCTCCTCACCACCTGATTTAAATCCATAATTGTCGTGCAATGCACGTGATTGCGACACAGTAGTATGGCACTGGGCGACACTGTGACCAGTGATATTTGACTTCTCCTGTGTTGCTCAGGTAGATCTCCACCTCTTTATAGTTGCCAGCCCTGCTTTACAGCATGGGTGTTCGACCTTTGGCCCTCCAGCTGTTGCGAAACTACAAGTCCCACGAGGCATTGCATGGCTGACAATTAGAAGAATGACTCCTATAGGCATAATGGGACTAATACTAATAAAGCATTTAAAGCTAATCTGTAGCTTTACTGTCACTTTAACTACTTCCCGACCGCGCGCCGTGTTTTCACGGCGGCAGTCGGGATGCTGAGTGCGAATCGCCATAAAAAGGCGGCGATATGCGAACAGCCACTAGGGGGCGCGCGCCCGCGGTACTCCTGAGGAGTGTGCCCGCGGATCGGGCGGACCCGATGTCCGCCGGCAAGCCGCGATGAGCGGCCACAGTGAAAGAACGGGGAACCGCCGATGTAAACACGGCGGTTCCCCGCTCTGTTAGTAGGGGCATGAGAGATCTACTGATCCCTGTCACTGGGATCAGTTAGATCTCTCATGCCCATGTTAGCCCAACCCCCCCACAGTAAGAACACACCCAGGGAACACAGTTAACCCCTAGATCCCCCCCAGGTTAACCCCTTCACTGCCAATGACATTTATACAGTAATCAGTGGACATTTAAATTTCTGATCGCTGAATAAATGTCATTGGTCCCAAAAAAGTGTCAAAAATGTCCGACACGTCCGCCGCAATATCGCAGTACCGCTAAAAATCGCAGATCGCCGCCATTACTAGTAAAAAATAAAAACCCCAGAAATTAATTCTCATCATCCGTAAACGCAGCCACTTTTGCGCAAGCCAATCAATAAACGCAGATTGCGATTTTTTTTTATCACAAATATGAGGAATTATATAAATCGGCCTAAAACGGTGAAAAAAAATGTTTTTTTATATTTTTTTTTTGGATTTGAATTTTAGCAAAAAGTAAGAAATTTGGGTGTTTTTGCAAAATGGTTGCTCTTCTTTTGTTTATAGCGGCGATTAGAAATGACGCAGAGGCGATCAAATACCACCAAAAGAAAGCTCTATTTGTGGGAAAAAAAGGACCCACATTTTGTTTGGGTACAACGTCGCACGACCGCGCAATTGTCAGTTAAAGCGACGCAGCGCCGAATCGCAAAAAGTGCTCTGGTTCTAAATCTGGAAAACCTTCCGGTTGGTAAGTGGTTAAGTAGGTCATTTGGCCCAAAATTAACTATTTTCTACATTAACAGGTGTGCCTGCTAGGCGCGCTGTATAAACTGAATGTAGCCGAGCTGCACACCATATACAGCGTTATTTTCTAGCAGCGGAATGTGAATTTCCCTTCCCACTCCAGAAACAGAACTGAGTCAGAACCGTGGGTGGGGCCAGCCTGGCTCAGATAAACTTGTTAAAGTAAAGATAGAGACCAGCTTTAAAGTAAAACTATAAGGAAAACTTTTTTTTTTTTTCCTTTTTGGTAGAGTAAGGGAAAGCTATACCCCCTATTACTTTTTTTCCATCTGTGTCAAATTGGGGTGATTAACCTCCAATTTCCGTCCCATAACCAAAACAGGAAGTGGTTGATTTAGTAAAACTGGAGAGTGAAAATTCTGGAGCAGCTGTTCATGATAGCCAATGAGGTTCTAACTTCAGCTTGTTCAATTAAGCTTGACAATAAGGCTGGGTTCACACTGGGGGCATGATGGGGACAGCGACATCACAAGGGGGCCGTGCCTCCAGATGACATCTCCAGGTGGCCCCACCTCATGCCTAAATAAGTAATGGCACATGGCGTGTGGGAGAAAGCGTTGAGAGAAGATCGGAAAAAGAACAGAGGAAGAAGAGCTGAGAGAGGAGACCCGGCAGAGGGAGAAGAGAGCGCAGAGAGGAGAAGAACCGGAGAGGGGAGAAGACATCAGCGGAGAGAGGAGGAGAACCAGCAGAGGGAGAAGACATCAGCGGAGGAGGGAGAAGAGCCGGAGAGGGGAGAAGAAATCGGAAGAGACGCCGGAGCTGCTTTAATAAATTACTTTGTCAAAAACCTGTGTGCTGTTTTTATTTTTGACACTTTTTTAGGTGAATGGGTAGGGGTACAATGTACCCCATACTCATTCACATAGGGTGGGGGGCCATGATCTGGGGGCCCCCTTGTTAAAGATTCCGATAAGCTCCCCACCCGCAGACCCCGACAACCACCGTCCAGGGTTGTCGGGAAGAGCCCCCTGTCCTCATCAACTGGGGGACAAGGTGCTTTGGGGTGGGGGCGCCTCCCCTGCCCAAAAGCACCCACACCATGTTGAGGGCATGTGGCCTGGCATGGTTCGGGGGGGGGGGCTCGCTCATCCCCATCCCCTTTCCTGACCTGCCGGGCTGCGGTAAGGGCCTGGCATGGATTTTGGGGGGGAACCCAACGCCATTTTTTTAGCATAGGGGTTCCCCTTAAAATGCATACCAGATGAAGGGCCTGGTATGGTCTTGGGGGGGGGGGGGGACATGGAGTTCCCCTTCAAAATCCTCAGAGCACAAGTCCCATGCCAAAGTCGTATCAGTTAAAGTGGTTGTCAACCCGTGACAACCACTTCAACCTATAATAAGGCTTACCCGTAAGTTCCCTGCATATCTCCCAAACCTCCACGGTTTAGGAGATATGCAGTGTACTGTGATATGCCCATGTCATCGGGCACATGCGCAGTGACGAAACGGCCTCCGTGCCGTTCCTTCACTGAGATCGTGACTAGAGTTGAGCGAACCCGAACTGTAAAGTTCGGGTCCGTACCAAACTTTTGGGTGTCCGGGACCCGGACCCGAACCCAAACTTTTCAAAAAAAGTCCAGGTTCGGGTCCGGGGTTCTGGTATTTTATTCCAGATGATTTTCATGGTCGGAGAATATATATCGGCCAAAACTGATGAATAATTTTTTTTTTTTGGATTTGTATTTTAGCAAAAAGTAAAAAATATTGTTCTTTTTTGCAAAATTGTCGCTCTTTTTTTGTTTATAGCAGCGATCAGAAATGACGCAAAGGTGATCAAATACCACCAAAAGAAAGCTCTATTTGTGGGAAAAAAAGGACGCAAATTTTGTATGGGTACCACGTCGCACGACCGCGCAATTGTCATTCAAAATGCGACAGCGATGAGAGCCGAAAATTGGTCTGGGCAGGAGGGGGTTTAAGTGCCCAGTAAGGAAGTGGTTACATTTCTGATCGCTGTATAAATGTAATTGGTCCCAAAAAAGTGTCAAAAATGTCCGACATGTCCACTGCAATACCACAGTCCCGATAAAAGTCGCAGATTGCCGCTATTACTAGTGAAAAAAATTATAGTAAATACACCATAAATGAATTCTCATGGTTTGTAAACGTGGCAAGTTTTGCGCAAACCAATCAATAAACGCCAATCTCGATTTATTTTAACACAGAGGAAGAGTATTTATCGGCCAAAACTGATGAATAAATTTGTTTTTTTATATATTTTTTTTTTTGGATATGTATTTTAGCAAAAAGTAAAAAATATTGTATTATAGCGGTGATCAGAAATGACGCAGAGGGGATCAAATACCACCAAAAGAAAACTCTATTTTGTGGTAAAAAAAGGACGCAAATTTAATTTGGGTACAACGTCGCACGACCGTCAGTTAAAGCGACGCAGTGCCAAATCGCAAAAAGTGCTCTGGTCCTACAGTGGGAAATCCACAAAAAAAAGCAAAATTGTTTCTGGACTGTACTATGGCTACAAACAGCAACTGACAGTGGTATCACTGTAAGCATCAGGAGCAGGAGAATTTTTTGGGGTGTTCTTTGGTGGTAGGTTATGGTAGTAACAAGCAATATACTGCTAAATTATAAAAAAAAAATTAATTCTTTTTTGGCCCAGTGTTCCTTTCATAATAAAAAAAAATCAGGAGATATCCATAACCATTTACCACCAAATGAAAGCCCAATTTGTCCTGAAAAACAAAAAAAAAAAACAAGGTATAATCCACCTGGATGCATAGAGTAGTTGTGATATGTAGAGTTTTATTAACACATTGATGTGGTTTTGTTTATTTTCTCCCAATTTGTTATGAAAATGCTCATACAATTTAGACAGAGCGCTTTTAAAAAACATTTATTTTGCATTATATAACAAAATAATAGACACACTGATCTGAAATCACAAACGTAAAAAAATAAAAAGAACATACAATTTCTAAAGCAGGAATTGCAGTCGTAGGGCAACGAAGTATGTGCCTGAGTCATGCAGAAATGACATAGTGCAGAACATTTTAGTAAACTTTGAAGGACTACCAAAGTATTATACGAATCTACTGCATTTATATATTTCCAAATATCACTAAATGCGTTTGTTACAGAAATGATACCAGACATAGTAAAGCAGTGTATATTATAAAGCAGTCCAATCTAAAAGTGTCTTTGTCATTAACAATCCTACGGCATTGTCACTTTCTGCATTTGCTGAAGTTCTGATGTATTTCATTGAAGTTGTAAGGTATTATGGTTTGTAGCGCCATCTTAAGCTGGGTACACACAATGAGAAAATCGGACAAAAAATGATGTACGAGGCACGATCGTTCAATTTTCGTATAGTCTGTACACAACTTTCAACATCCTATTCAGACTTTCCAAACTAAATTTTACAAAGGGACAAACTCCAAAATGTTTCTCATACCTGAACAGAACTAGCAATTTTCGTTTAATGTGTACTGATTTCTTATGGTTTTCATACAAGCTTTTTACATGTGTTTTTGCTGCATTTCCATTAAAGTCTGTGTGGCACAAAATCGCAAAACCTGTACCTACCCCAAAGTTGCATTGCATTGATGAACAGTCACTACTGAAATCAGTGTGATTTCTGGTATCATGCGATTCTGTGAACCATTACTGTGAGCCAGACCTAAGGCTAGGTTCACAATGCTGTGATCCCATTTTGATCCGACTTTCAGTGCATTTAAGTTATGCAACTTAGATGCTACTTGGATGCAGTTTGCATATTCTATGGGGTTGTGCTGGAATCACACCAAAGTAGCACAAGATTCTTTTCCATAATTGTGTTGCATTGATGTGAATAGGCACCATTGAAAACAATGTGATTTCCATTGTCATGTGATTCTGTGTGACTCAATTGGCATTTGAAATTATATTAGTGTGAACCAGGCCTAAGGCTAGGTTCACACCTATGCGGTATGGGAAACATTTCCCACATCGCATGCAAATTGCATTGTCCTTGCGATCTACTGCAGGTGTCAATACAAAGTTAAAAACACCCCAAATGCAGTATGGTCATCTGCAGGGGATTGCATGGTATAAATCGACCATGCAGTCCGGTTGCGGTATGGCTCACAAAAGGTGCATGTACTTCTTTGGTGCAATGCTGTGCAATCTGAGCTCATTCAAAATCGCATGTGAATTGAACAGGAATGCGGTGCGGTTCCTGTATGATTCACATGTGGTTTGTAGTGTGAACCGAGCCTAAATGAAAACTAGAAACAGCTACATTGTTTAATACAAACATACCAAAGGGTTTTCTTTAGGATACCTTTGGCTTCTTATTATTACAGCACTTGTTTTTGCACTATTGATTTTTATCATTGATGTAAAATAACAATTTGTCCTGTTCAGAAAGCTGCATTTTATTTTCCACAACACAATATAGTTGAAACTCCCATTAGTTATGTAAACTATGTATCTTTACTTTATTTAAATGTCATAAATTGTGGATTGGATTCCTAAATAAAAAAAAGCTAAATTATATTTTTAGTGTGGTACGTGCTTTGTGCAAATGGAACTATTTAACTTTCATTTCTACAGCTGGCAACAGTGCAGTGGGTTTTTTTTTTAAAGTAAAATTATAAATTCAAAACTATATAATAGGTTGTACTCTATGGCTGCGATCACTTTTGGAAACATTGCTTTTGCAGTTGCAGCAGCTAAATAAAACCAGCTGTTTGGAAATCGTTTTACTTCGCCTAAGTCAAATCCCCAATTTATCTGGTTTTGTTTGTGGATTTATTTTAATACCACTAGTTAAATGATCTCCTTAGGGATTTCTGTTTTTCTCATTACTGATGAACTTCCATTTTTATATCATCTGAAAGCACATTTACTTATAAATTCCATGTTCAATCCTAAAATATGAAGGGCTTACACTTAAGCCTTGTCTGTTAAACTAACTGCAATTTAAGCCTTTGGGTAGAGGGTGACGGCGTCATATCCTTCCGGGGGTCTCATCCGTGCTCTTGCATGGGCTTCACAGTACAGCTGGCCCTCCACAAAGAAATATCCTTTTTGTTTCAAGTTTAGGTTGCAGTCTGCACATACAAAGCAGTCAGGGTGACGGAACTTGTCTCGGGCCTTCACCACGGTGCCTCTGTGTTAGATAAGAAAAGAAGAAAACTAGAATTACCTACTTAACAAAAGAAACTCAACACTAAAATATCATGAATGACCCATCCCTGTAGAGCTTCAGGAGATACTCTACTGTCTGACTCATGCTCTGTCTTAAAGTTGAGCTCTAGATACTTGGATGGACCCAGCCTCCATATTTTAGGTCAGTGGTTCTCAACTCCTGTCCTCGGGACCCACTAACAGGCCAGGTTTGCAGGATAACTGAAATGCATCACAGGTGATATCATTTGCTGCTCAGTGATTGCAGTATTCTAGTCTGCATCTCCCCAAGGTAATACTTAAAATCTGGCCTGTTGGTGGGTCCCGAGGACCGGAGTTGAGAACCACTGTTTTAGTTCTATGTATAATTATCACTTCTGTTTGCCACTTGTTGTGATCATAATATTTCATTGTATACCGATTGTTCAAGCTATCTGTATGTACTTTCTATATACAAATAAAATATTTGAAAAAAAGAAAGAAATTTACAACAGTTGTACAGACATGCCGCTAGTAGTCTCTTGCAGGTAACTGGGACCAAATATCTGGCAGAGACCAGCGGCATGTTTGCGCATGTCTTGGATGTCACAAGCCACATGCTCCCCTCACTCTGACACTGCCTCCTGAGATATGTGACATGGGCATCCCAGGAGGCAGCATCCCTACATCATCCTTGCCTAGGTGAGGAATCGGGAAATGGAAGACCACAATTAAAAGGTATAAAAAGTACTTGTGAATGTAACACATATCATCTACATCTTGGTAAAGCTCACCCCCTGGTTACACGTGCTGTGTATCTAAAATCCCTAAATACCTTTTTCCCTTTATATTCTTGGTGGTCACATGTCCTCTTTGCTTCCGCTAAGCTCCTAAGCTGTGAGTGGATCCCCAGATTAGCGTTTGTCGGCTTTTGCTAAAGTCACACGCCTCATGTGCTCTTTAGCTGCATGGAGACAGTCAGAAGCTTCCTCAAGCCATAGGCAGAGATAAAGAGATGACTGACATCCCTTTACACTCAGGGGAGGGCTGGCAGCCTTAGGCCTGGGGGGCAAGTCCAGTCAAGTGTCCCATTGAACCAATGAATCAGCTCACCATCCATGCCCACCTGGTATTAGAACGGATATTGATGTTATGAAACAAGACAAATGATACAATGTGGTACATAATTGTGCAGCCTCAACAGTGCCCATCAATGCAGCCGCACCAGTGTCCACCAATGCAGCCTCACCAGTGCCTATCAAATGCAACCTGATCAGTGCCCATCAATCAATGCAGGCTCGCCAGTGCCTTAAGTTAGTTGGTGGCTGCACCCCTGGCCCCTGCTTCCTTCCTCCACAAGAAGAAAAAAGTGTGAGCAGGAGGCGGCCATCGGCCATTTTTAATGTAAGTTAGGGGGGCAATTGCCACCCTGCCCCCTTGCCCAGCCCTCCCCTGTTTATACTCCTTGCTTACAGCTGTGTGGGACCAGGCTGAGAAGCATATACCAGTGATTCTCAACCCTGTCCTCAAGTACCCTCAACTGGCCATGTTTTGGGAATTTCTCTTGGATAAAATAGCTGTCCAAAATACCAAGCCAATGACTCTGATTTAAAGCACCTGTGCAAGATAAAGGAAAGCCTGCAAACATGGCCTGTTGGGTGTATTTGAGGACAGGGTTGAGAACCACTGGCATATACAATAGACTAGTGATGCACCGAAATTTTGCCCGCTGAAAATTAGCAGCCGAAAAAAGGTGCCAATAATGGCTGCCAAAAACACTTGCGATTTTGCAGCAATTTTACTGTGATTTTGCTGCAATTTTACCATGTGTGTTTTTCATAGGTCATGTGACTGAAAAAATTCATTTAAAAATACAACACGGGTGCATTTTTAATGCATTCTTGCTGTATTATAATGCATTTCAATAGGGAGGTGCATTTTTGGTGCTTTTTTTAACCCCTTGGCGCCGGCTCATGCCGGCCCTTTAAGGGGCTTGGAATGCCAGGGGGCAGGGCTTGTGACCATGTGATAAGCTGTCACGGTAGTCAGATGATCGGAAAACTCACAATCGCTACTTTCCGTGAGCCGCCGTTCACTGTGCCAGAAGCAAGGCAGGGCACACGCTCTCAGCACAGCTCTATGGGAATTTTTACACGCAAATATGCCGCTACTCGGCACCTAGATGTTAACTGACTAAATATACACCAAAAATGCAGCAAGCAGGATTTTTAACACCGCTTCAAAAGGTGCCATCAATACATTCATGATATTTATGATATTCATTAAAAAGTCGAATATAATACAATTATTTATATAAATTTTTTAAAAACTGTCAATTTCGGTTTCAGCCAAGCACATCTTGACTTCTGCACCAGAATTTTCATTTTGGTGCACCACTATAATAGACTGTAGGGAATGACCTAAGGGGGTGCAATATGTGCCCACGTGCATGGGTTTGCGGCCTCTGACCATCCCCTGCCTGTTTGTTTAAATAAATATACATATTTCTGCTGGCTGTTATTTATGTGGTACTGTCTCTTTAAAATGTTGGTTACCTGTACAGGTGTTACCTGAATGGTCCAGGTAAAACATGTGACCTGTGGAAGATTCTAAAACACACCTAGCAGGGTATATAAGGCTGCACATACCTGGGCCTCTTGCTGCTGGCTGGATACCGTTAT
>BLSH010115771.1:1670649-1687051 GCA_018402905.1 Glandirana rugosa
CACGGTGTTTGTCCTTCAATTATAGTGGTTGGTAAGGGTAAAATAATTCCACATAGGTATATTTACCGGGTTACTATTTTATATCACCACATAGGAGCGCGATGATACTCTGACTTTATTTTTGTTACAAGGACTTTTTATACACATTTGTGTTTTTATATGTTTACACCTGCTTCACTGTGATAATATCACTTCACTAATTTTTGGTTTATATAATTTATGCAAATGTATTTTTATATTGAAGATTTTATTGGTCACATTTTTATGCATTTTTGCTGAACGTTTTATATGGAAGAGTCACATTATTAATGAATTAATCACAGAATATTTTTTGCCATTTCACTATTTATATATTATTATTTAAAGGGTTGATACAGATAGATATTATCTGAGGCTGCGCAGTACCATTTTCCTTTCAAACACTATTCTTCTATTGTCACATAGTAGGTACAGCAGCAACCTCTCTAAACACTATAGTAGTCTCATAGTAGCGCGAGGATACACCACTATATTTTATCATTGGGCCATTTATATGGATACACCTTAATAAAATGGGAATGGTTGGTGATATTAACTTCCTGTTTGTGGCACATTAGTATATGTGAGGGGGGAAACTCTTCAAGATGGGTGGTGACCATGGTGGCCATTTTGAAGTCGGCCATTTTGATTCAAACTTTTGTTTTTTCAATAGGAAGAATTTGTGGATGTGAAATTGGGAATTTCACAAGAAAAACAATGGTGTGCTTGGTTTTAACATAACTTTATTCATTCATGAGTTATTTACAAGCTTCTGACCACTTATAAAATGTGTTCAATGTGCTGCCCATTGTGTTGGATTGTCAATGCAACCCTCTTCTCCCACTCTTCACACACTGATAGCAACACCGCAGGAGAAATGCTAGCACAGGCTTCCAGTATCCGTAGTTTCAGGTGCTGCACATCTCATATCATACCAATAAGTTTGATGTGTCACATGACCCTCTTCCTATTGAAAAAACAAAAGTTGGATTCAAAATGGCCGACTTCAAAATGGCCACCATGGTCACCACCAATCTTGAAAAGTTTCCCCCCTCACATATACTAATGTGCCACAAACAGGAAGTTAATATCACCAACCATTCCCATTTTATTAAGGTGTATCCATATAAATGGCCCACCCTGTGTGTGTATATATATATATATATATATATATATACACGTGTGTGTGTGTATATGTGTATATATATATAAAAATATATAAATATTATAAACATAAATATATACACAGGGCTTTTTTTCTCAGAGAATAGGTGCAGGAACTCACTCCCCTTAATGCTCTTTCCCCCCGATGTGATGCACCATGTGCACTGCGTTATAGGGTGGGTGTGCACAGTGGGCCCCTCTTATTAAGCTCACTTCTGTACCCCACCATCTACAACTCATTGTCTGCTCCCTGATCCACAACTGACTTCTGCACCCCTGTCCGCAGCTCATCTCTGCACCCACCATCCACAACCTACCTCTGCACCCCCTGTCTGCAACTCACCTCTGCTCCCCCACCCATCCACAACCCACCTCTGCACCCCCTATTTGCAACTCACCTCTGCTCCTCCACCTATCCACAACCTACCTCCGCAACCCCCTACGCAACATGTAATAGCTTCAGACTAGTGGTAAGCCGCCGCAACTGATCGAGTTGTGCATTCCACAGACTGGCGTGCGTTCCACAGTCCCCTTATGCTTTCCTCAAGTTTCTGTGTGTGATCACTGCCAAGGACCCTTTGTGGGTAAAATACTGTTTCCATGTATATGCAGAATGAATTCAATATTGATATTAGGCATATTTATATCTAAACTCTGGTGAGTTTGCACTTGTTACGCACGAGTTTGTGGTGGAGCACTGCTTTTGAAGATATTATATATATTTCTATGAAGAGTAGTTGAAGAAATGTTTTTGTTTTTTTCCTTTCTTAACTCCAAAAACAAATTCTATTGCTCCCAACCTTTTTTTTGCTGCTGTAATCCACTTCCTGTTAGAGGATGGCCAAGTTTGGCTACACTCCTGAGTGCATATGACCGCAACTAGCGTGCACTGCTTCTTTCAAACAAACACAAGCAAGGGGGGAAAGTAGAGGCTTGGGAGTACTGTACTTGGAGGACATTACAAGGAGTAAAAAAAAAAACACAGTAAGAAAAATTTCATGAAAAATAGATTGCAGGGGCCATTAGGTAGTGAATGTGTGTGGATTACTTTTTGGAGAATATGGAGATGTCACGTAACAAATATTCCTCCTTCAATTAATTATAAGATGGCTTGTGTTTGTAACTTTCTGATATTGGTAACTTTCTATGTACACATTTTATGTTGATTGCTGTTAACATGCACACAACACACAGAACTAAAATCTTTTTAACCTGCTTCTGCCTGGGAGTATAAAAGGCTTAGGCCTGATATTATGCTTGTGTTCAAAGTAGGCCAAATCCTGTAGGACAAAAAATGTTTGTTATAATTCAGCTACGTAGGGGAAAAAATGTTAACATCAACCAGTTATATGCGACAACAAACAGTAAAATGATTAAAAATAATTTGTAACAAAAATGTCAATGTATAGGTATGTGTTTGTGGAAAGTATGCTTACAGTATGTTTTCTCTTAGGCTCCATTCACATGAGCGCATCTCCCAAAGTCACGTGATTTCCAGTGCGACTTTGGAGGGACTTTTGGTGCGACTTTCGATCCGGCTTTACATTCCCTGGACCAAAGCCACATCAAAAGTCGCACCAAAGTAGTGCATGCCCCTTTTCAAAGTCACTGCGACATTAGGTTGCACCGATTTGAACAGGTGCCATTGAAAAGAATGAGCTGTGAATGGTCATGGGACTTTGATGTTCAGAGTCGCATGACAATTCGAACAAGTGTGAATGGAGCCTTAAAGAATGCTAAAGTTGAAAGATCTTTTTATGTTTTGGATAGAGTGTGAAACAGATGGAAATAAACAGCAGTAGCTCCTAGTAACCTTGGTAGCTGGGACACAAAGGAGTACTACTGGTGCTGGCAGTCAAGGTAAGGGTGTCTAGGCAAGAAAAGAAGGGCAGAAGCTGCCAGGGCCATTCAGGAAAATGAACCACCAGAAATACAGTACCACTGAAAGTCATATTAATACTGGGACATCCAAATTCATGACATTTAAGGCCCGTACACAAGGTACAATGGTCGTACAACAGCTTGTTGTACAATCATCCGACCGTTAGTATGCGCGATTACAACAGCCAACGTGCAACTGTCGTACAACAGAAGTTGGATGAGCAGACTAGAAAACTTTTGTTGTAAAACAAGCGGTTGTACAACTGTTGTACCGTGTGTACAGAGAAGTTGGGCCAACAAAGCTGTATGTGCAAAACACACATGCTCAGAAGTCAGGAACGCCCAGAAGTGTCCGTTCTGGGAAACCTGTGTTCCTAATTCACAAATCACATTCACCTGAACTTCCTCTTTATACGATCATAGCACGTCACCACGTTAGGCTTGGTCGTACGATCTCTTAGTGCACGTCAGTACGCGAGACACAACAGCCAACATACGATTTTGGACGTCCGGTCATACGACCGTCGCACCGTGTGTACGAGGCATTAGTCCTTATTTTAACTCTGTTGTGATTGGTTCTATTTGATACCTTTGTCCCCTTTGAAGATATCTTTTCTTGTCCTAGTGACTGTTGTTACCAAAACAGGGGATATTTTCTTATGATAAATTCAGTAAAAAAATTACAGTTTTTCAATAAAGTGGGAAAATATTAACCTCCTTGACGGTATTCCCGAGTGTGGCTCGGGGTATGTTTTCACTGCGAATAGCGGTAACCCCGAGCCACACTCGGGATTGCATCGCTGGATCCAAGGCTGGGTTACTTACCCTGTCCCCTGGATCCAGTGATGTCCCCCTGCTGTGCCTGCGGGCTGTGTCCTCCGCCCGATGCCTGTGTGATGCCGGGCTGCATTCCCTGCGAGCGTTTCGTCGCATGGGGGTGGAGCCTAGCGGGAAATTCAAAAAGTGAAACACACAGTAAACATACAGTACACTGTAATCTGTAAGATTACATTACTGTATCAAATCATTACACATCCCCTTTGTCCCTAGTGCTTTGTCCAGTGCCCTGCGTGCACTTTTATATTATATATGAAATTCTGACAGACAAAAATCTGACATAATCATACTGCCAGGGCGGTTACGATCTCTGTCAGGTATTTATTGGTGTCTATGTACCTACAGTATATGGAAAATTACCCTCACTAACTATCCCAGTAATATTGGTCACTGGCAAAGGAATAAAGGGATGTCTTCCCAACAGAGAGCAATGCAAATCAGACAGCCATTCTAAAATATTTCACCACTCTTTCCAAAAAAGTCTCATACTGTAGGTATACTCCCCTGCCATGTGCTTTTTTTCAGTTTAAATATTTTGATGAAGTAAATAAAAAATGTGTGATGCAGTATTCTTTCAATACCACTATTTTAGCTTAGCTTTTTCTATAAACTGGACAAAAACAGCATTTGTTTGAAACGACAGTATATTTTTTGGTGATATGAGTTATCTATACAATTATACCATCTAATTTCCATGCAGAAAAAGTGCTTGCTGACATGCATGTAAAATACTTACATTTCATCTGCATTAGGAATAATACCCCTCATCTGTCCATGGAATGCATCTTTGATGTTGCCCGATGAATATAGCCCAATGGGGGTATTATAGGAAGAACTCACTACCTGCTTTTTGTCACCAATGTTTGCTCCTGCTACAAAGGGTTGTGCTCTTCGGTTATGAGCAGTGCCAATAGGTTTGAATTCCTGTATACATTTGGATAAAACACACCACACTGCAGTTCATGCAAATTAAACACACAAGCAAGCCACACACATTGTTCACACTGTAAAGTGTCTGCTTAGAAATGCCAAATGTAACCTTATGGCTTTAAAGAATATCTAAACCACAAAAACAAACATTTTATATAGCATAGGTTTTTAAGTCCTTCGATTTAGTGGCTGCATTTAAAATAAAAAAAAATGCAAAGATAACTAATGGAAAGCTGCCTGCACAGTACTTTGATACCCAATGCGACAGCCAATATATAGAAATTGTGCCGTGCTAACCACACATTATCCAGAAAATAAACAGTTAAGAAGTATTTAAAAGCTGAGCATAACTCACTATAAAAAGCTTACTGTATCACAATATAAATAAATATGACTACAATTTCAGTAAATATACATAAATGAAAAGGTGCATACAGTGGGGAAAATAATTATTTGATCCCCTGCAGATTTTGTAAGTTTGCCCAATTACAAAGAAATTAAGGGTCTATCATTTTTATCATAGGTGTATCTTAAATGGTAGAGACAGAATATCAAACAATAATCCTGAAAAAAACATATATGATACAAATGTTATACTGTAAATTGAGTTGCAGTTCAGTGAGTAAAATAAGTATTTGATCCCTAAGCAAAACATGACTTAGTACTTGGTGGAGAAACCCTTGTTGGCAAGCACAGTGGTAAAACGTTTCTTGTAGTTGGTTATCAGGTTTGCACACATCTCAGGAGGGATTTTGGTCCACTGTTCCGTACAGATCTCTAAATCCTTAGGGTTTCTTGGCTGGCGCTTGGCAACTCGAAGTTTCAGCTCCCTCCATACATTTTCTATAGGATCAAGGTCTGGAGACTGGCTAGGCCACCCCATGACATTAATGTGCTTCTTCTTGAGCCACTCCTTTTTTGCCTTGGTGGTATGTTTTGGGTCATTGTCATGCTGGAAAACCAATCAACGATCCATCTTCAGTGTTCTGGGAAGAAGAGTTGAGTTAATGCCAAATAGCTCAATTTTGGTCTCATCTGACCAGAGAATTCTGTCCAAATCCTTCTCTGAATCATGTTCATTGTCAAACTTCTGTACATGTGTCTTCTTGAGGAGGGGGACCTTGTGGGCGCTGCAGGATTTTAATCCATGGAGGAGTATTATGTTACCAGTGGTTTGTTTGGACCCAACTGCCTTGAGATCATTCACAAGCTCCTCACGTGTAGTTCTGGGTTGATCCCCTCACTTTTCTCATGATCATCCTTACCCCATGAGGCAAAATCTTGCATGGAGCTCCAGACCGAGGGCAATTGATGGTTATTTTGTATTTCTTCCATTTATGAATAATTGCTCCAACAGTTGTCTCCTTCTCACCAAGCTTCTTGCTGATGGTCTTGTAGTCCATTCCAGCATTATGCAGGTCTACAATCTTGTCCCTGATGTCCTTTGAGGCTGGGTTCACACCTATGCGAATTGGATGCGGCTTAAACCGCATCCAATTCGCAGGACACTTGAAAACACATATGTCCGGTTCACATATGTGTGGTGCATTCGCACTCCGCATTGCACAAAAAAATGTGCGTTTTTGTGCAATGCGGTGCGAATTCCCAGCCCGTTGAGTTCGATGGGAGCTCATCTAACACAGAGATGCACTCCGCACTGAATGGGGATATTTTTCCCTGCTTGTGGCCCCTCCCCATCTCTCCCCCGCAGCTGCTGCGCTGTGGGAATGGACAGGAGCCGCCAAACGGCGGCTCCGCCCATTCCCGGCAGCAGACCGGCTGGAATTCGCACCGGACAGGTGTGAATCCAGCCTGATAGCTCTTTGGTCTTGGCCATGATGGTGAGGTTTGAATGTAAGAAATGGAAGAAAGATTCTGTGGACAGGTGAATTTTATACACATAAGTTGTCATTAGGAGCACCTTTTTAAATTGACAGGACTAATGTGTGTACCACATGAGCAAATACTGTAGCCAGGCTGTGGGAGCCAGAATTATTGTTGGTTGGTAGGGATCAAATATTTTTTTACTCAATTTATAACATTTGTATCATGTGTATTTTCTGGATTTTGGTTGATATTCTGTCTCTATCATTTAAAATACACCTAAGATAAAAATTATAGACCCTTCATTTCTTTGTAAGTAGGTAAACATACAAAATCTGCAGGGGATCAAATAATTACTTTCCCCACTGTATGTCAGTGAAAAATTGACCCTAATTAAACTGAATAGGTGACAAAGCACTGCAAAAGTGATGAGAA
The DNA here is from genome assembly GCA_018402905.1 of Glandirana rugosa. Lineage (NCBI taxonomy): Eukaryota > Metazoa > Chordata > Amphibia > Anura > Ranidae > Glandirana > Glandirana rugosa. Next base: position 1,677,739 of record BLSH010115771.1, read on the forward strand.
GAGGAGGTAGTGTTTTGTAGTTCTGATAACAGTGCAGTAAATGCTTGCTGTCAGGAAGTGTGTTACTGGAAAAATAACGCTGTGAGAATAATCAGGAGAGAAAAACTGAAAAAAAAAAATAAAACTAATGTAGCCAACAAATGTAAGGACTGATAAGCATCAATATATACATTTTTTTTGTTTGTTTAGATATGCTTAAAGTAATACATAATATGTTTTGCACTCTTCTACCTTAACCTATGTTATGCTGCAAGGATATAAGCATGCATGTTTGCATTTCCATGCTTTTAAAAAAAACATTTTACGATGCCTGGATTGTTTCCATTTAATGCCCATTACTACCATTAGCATTGCTCTTTTGAGTAAATTTAGAGCTTAGTAGCACTGCGTTAGTTAGAATGTGATTGTGCAAAAATGGTGTTTGAGTATATGGTGGTACTCAATGGGGTTGATTTACTAAAACCGGAGAGTGCAAAATCTGCTGCAGCTGTACATGGTAGCCAATGGGCTTCTAACTTCAGCTTGTTCAATTAAGCTTTGACAAAGGAACCTGGAAGCTGATTGCTTTCTATGCAGAGCTGCACCAGTTTTTTTAACTCTCCAGTTTTATTAAATCAACCCCAATGTAACTCTAGGTCTAAAATGTGGACATAAACTATGCCAATTTAGGCCAAGATGGAAGCAGAAGGTCACAACTACAGACTGCTAAAGGAGGGGAGGGTAGCCATTATTACTGCATTGCACCCTAAGGCCCCTTTCACACTGGGACCGCCCAAGCTTCAGCGGTAAACCACCGCTAATCTAGCGGCGATCTACCGCTGTAATAGCAGCTCTATGGCACCGCTATTCGGGCAGCAGCATGGCACTTTTAGCCCCCCCACAAGGGGTTAAACAGGGGTTAAAAGTGCCGGCGCTCCCGGAGCGGTGTACAACCGCTACGGGAGCACTGCCCATTCAATCTAATGGCAGGGGCGGTGGAGGGGCGGTGGAGGAGCAGTGTATACACCGCTCCCCACATTCCTGAAAAATCATGCTTGCATGATTTTCTTCAGCGCCGCGCTAGCGCAACGCCTCAGTCAGAAACATCCATTGAGATGCATGAAAATAATTTTTAAAGCATTATTGCAACGGTAATTTTAGCTCTATATCGCTGTAATAACGCCCCAGTGTGAAGGGGGCCTAACAGTTTTTAGGCAACATACAAGAATGGGCATCAAGCACTTTAGGTTTGATTTACTGATTTTTTTTTAATGTAGAATTTGCCTACTTCCAATATTCAATCAATTTTAGGAGGAATAAAAAATATATATATTTTTTTCTCTCAGAGCCTGGTTGTATAAAGGTGACAGGGGTAAGTTTAATATTTTCTCTTTTCGTAAAATTGCTTAATTCTGAAAGTATTATAATCTAAAATGTTTTTCATAAGAAATTCTGAATTAAAAAAAAAATAATAAAAAAAGCCTATCCCTTAGCACTGGACTATTTCATTAGAAAAAGTGGCCCATTTAAGATACACAATTAAAAATGGATTGCAAAACACATACAGCGGTTGATAGTTTTACCTGTGGTTCAGCTTCAAGGTTCATTTTATAAGGATCTTCACACATTTGTGGGGACCACATTCTAGTTTCCGCTCTAGAAGCAAACAAAGAAAAAAACAATCAATATATGTTTATTTTTATTTGAAATGTTATCTCAGGGTCCATTTTTTAATACAACATTGCATTGTAGAGCTATGAAAATAAATTCCTTATAATGGGAAGTTGATTTAATAAAGGCAAATATAGTATGCACTGCAATTGCAGTTGCTCTAGATCCGAGGGGAAGCTCTAAAATGAAGGGAAGCTCTGCTGATTTCTATCATCCAATCATGTGCAATCAAAAATGTTGTTTTTTTTTATTTTTCTTGCATATGGTTGGGTATTCTTTGTAAAGTGGAGCTTCACCTCATTTACTAAACCCTGGAGCAACTGCACTTGCAGTGCACAGTATATTTGCCTTTAGTAAATCAACCTCTATGAATAGTTTTTTAACAGCCTGTTATGTCTCACAAATGTATGGTGTTTTGTATATCAATGATGATTTAATATTTACAGGTATCGTGCTACACTCATTCCGCGGTAGTTCAGAATATCCTTGCAAGCTGTACATCTTTAAGAACCAAAAATGAATGTAATAATAAAAAACAAAAATACAGTACACAGGATAGTGCAGGTAAGACCCCTTTGAAATAAAAAAAATCCATAAATCATAAAAATAATGTGATTGATGCACACCACCAGAAAGAGCTCATTCAGAGTAATACCATGTCCCTCCAATAGATGCAAATGCAGTTCAATGAGGAATCTGCAGTAGGAGAGGAAGCAATCGGGGTGGTTAAACTGAGATGGATGCTGAAGAAGCCATAAGGAGAGCATCTGCAGCATAGTCTCAGGATGGATCGAAACAGACCAAGTCAATATATGAGGTGAAACCGTACCTCCTTTAAACTAACTTTGTTTACATCTGGCTCTGTGATAGTTATTACAGCTCAACTAGCCCACTCAGCTCTTCTGCTTCGGTTTAAAGCGCCCCCCACCCCAGGCTTCGGACATTGCGCAGCACTTCCAGGCGCTCACATTACCTCACTCCTTCCACTTTGGTGAAGGTGCATGGACCCTGAAACATGTTAATATAGTGGAGATACTGTATTGCTTCATATATAGACTCAGTCCCCTGTTTGGCTGCATCTTGCAACATTTCTGTAATTAATCTTTTTGGTTTCACCAACGTCCACATCAGATTACCCATCCAGATTGCTTTTTCTCTTGCCAGCATCTCAATGAGAGTAAATTCATATCTGTTAATGGGACATGGTATTCCTCTGTATGAGCTGTTTCTGGCAGCATGCACTGATCACGTCACTTTTATGTGCAATTTTTATTTTTTTTTATTATTATCAGCACTACCCAGTGCACATTGTTTTTTGTCAATGATAATTTAAAGAAGAGGTTGAATTTCTATAATTAGAAGGATTACCACAATGGGTTGTATGTCTGACATTGCTCCTCGATACCTAAATCATTGCTGATCTTTGGAAACTAAATCTGGAGCTCTCCTGTAAAGTGAATTTTACCATGTGATGAGTGGTGGAGACTCTAGCTGCACTGTCTAAAAGGACATCAGTAATGGAGAATTATTACCTGTCAATCTTCAGGCAGAGTTGGTCTGTTGCAGCTTTAATTCTGTCCTGGGCCTCTGCATGTGTCATGTTCTCCGTACCGTATCCATCAATTGCAAGTATGACATCTCCCGGACATAAATTAGCAAGAGAAGATTTACTTCCTGGTGTGATCTGTAGAAAAAAAAAGTTTTTCATTATGTTGTATGAACTGTTACAGCATTATCACAGAACTTTCATTTTAGGGCCGGTTCACACATAGGCGATCCAACTTCAGGGATGACTTTGCCAGGCAACTTTCGAGGCAACTTGAGGGCAACTTCAAACTCAACTATGCCAGGCGACTTTGCCTGTGGCCAATCAGAGAAGGGAGGGAGGGGGTTGTAATGGGTAATTTGTGGTGAATACCTTTGTAAATTCTTTTATTTTTCCTGTAAAGTTGCTTCAATATAGATGGGGATCTGACTAGGAGACGGCTTCCATTGAATTCTATGGGCACAAGTCGGATAGAAGTCCCCTTAAGTAGTGCAGGAACCTTTTTTGAAGTCAAAGCGACTTCAGTAGTGTACATTAAGACATCTCTCATTCATTTCAATGGTATTTCTGATGTCAAGTGACTTGGGGCGACACAAGTCGGAGCGCAAGTCGCGGCAGTGTGAACCAACCAATGACATGTATTTGCTAATGAACATTCAGATATTTGCTTATCTTATCTTGTATGTGGCTACCTGAGTTTTGCTCAGAAATCAGGTTTCCTGAGTGAAGTACTATTTTGCTGTGAGATTATCAGGAACTGTGAAAACTGCTCAATGATTTGCAGACAAAAAATTACTTAAAGCGATTGTTAAGGCTGAAGGGTTTTTTATGCATAAAGGTAAAAAAAAACTTCTGTGTGCTGCTCCTCCCACATCCCCCTAATACTCACCTGAGCCCCATCTCGATCCAGTAATGTACACGCGAGTCTCGAGTGTCCCAGGTCTCTCTCTCCTAATTGGTTAAGACACAGCCATTGAGCCAATGAGGAGAGGGCAGGGTAAGCTGCCGCTCAATGTGTCTTATGGATGCATAGAGCAGGGCTCGGGAGTACTCACCAGTGCCCCCAGAGCAAGAGGATTGCTATTGGGGGCACTGGTCAAGGGGGAGGAGCCAGGAGCACCGGTAGAGGAGCCGTGAAGAAGAGGATCAGGGCTGCTTTGTGCAAAACCTTTAATACCACTTTAATATCATCACATATTTCAGAGTCACATGTGTGTATTGGCTTATCTTCGAGAATCCCATTTTAGTTATTGTATTTGCCTGATGCAGTTTCCTTCATTTATAGGAATTTCCATCATCTATTTTATACTTGTATACAGCAGATTTCAAAAGCAGTTGTGAACCTGTTTAAAACTATTGTGCTGGCTTTTCTCTGTTTTATTACAAGTGATTGTGAGCATGTCCTGATCTTCAGTACATCGACACCAGCAGCTGTTTAGGCCTCATGCACACAGGACGTTTTTACCCTCCCTCGGATGCCTTTGCTCCAGGGGACAAAAAAGCAGCTTATTAAACCCGCCCAAAGCCATGTTTTGCATGTTTATGGGCATGAAGCATTTTGGAGTTCATTCATTCCATTGGCCAGAATGTTCATTTTTTCTGGCTATTGGAATGAATGAACACTCAAGTGCTAAACGCTCTTAGCATTCAGGTGCATTTAAACACATTTATAGATGTTTAGGCACATTCAGCGTTTTTGTCCCCTGAAATCCTCCTTCTCTTAAATTCACAGGTGATGTTTTTCATTCTGCCTCTAAATAGCCACAGGTAAATATAGAGGTGCATTTAGACACAGAAAAAAAAAAAGTCAAATGCCTGTGAAAGCAGCATGACACCCATTGTGCATGAGCCCTTTACATGCGGATTGGAGGCTGCATGTTTGTGATGTGCTTGAGCCAGAGACATCAAAAGTCCAATAAACCCTAATGTCATATAAACAGCCAACCATGTGTATACACACCTTTATGCTTAGCTAGGACGCTTGTATGTACATATAGTAAATGCCTATTATGAAATGCATTTTTGGTATCCCTTTATACGCTGTTACTCAAGGTAGAATAATCATTTTTAGGGCCATTAGCTAATATGATGCACTATAACATTTTTTATGTGTCCTCTGTTCACAATTTTGGGTATTGTAGTTTTTTTTTTTTTTTTTGCAGTTTGCGCACACAATTCTAAGGTTAAAGTGGCTGTCAACTCTTGACAAGTTTCTAGTCAGTAGCATATAGCATTATGGAGCTTCAGTTGCTGTAGTTAGGATGGGAGGAGAGGAAGCACAGTATCCGGTTGGTAAAGGAAGGACTACATTTTTATTTCTGTCCTATTTTGCAGATTTTCACTCAATTTCTGTCTAGCAAAACAATTGTCACCATGACAGGCAGTGAAGAGAAATCTCTCTAGCTGAGCCTTGGATAGCAGTAAAAAACAGACAGGGGTTCCATTCTTTCCCCATTCTCATAAAGTTTTGGGCCTGCCATACTCTTGAAGGAGCTACCTCAATGCAATACCTGGTTTAAAAACATGTGACATTTTTATTTTACATATTCTTTGGTAAGAGTGTGACCAGGTTGTATAATATCAACTCACTAAATTCAAACAACCGCGGGGCGTGTCTTAGCGGCGGATGTAGCTAGACATGTCCTGCACCTCCTCCACCGATAATTTGGTATATAATCCTGTGGTCAGCTGCATTCTTGAATGGAGCCCTTCCTAACTATGACCAGAGGATTCCCGAGAGCCTGCTGCATCTATTGAAGGGTTCTGTGCAGATGGGGGGAGCTACCAAACGGCACCGGGAGCTACGTTCCTCGGACCTCGTTGGGCAAGATGGCGCCGGGCAGCAACGCATGCCTAAGGAACAATACAAGGCCGCAGCCCAGAAGCTCTTCTCAAAAGCCTTGTCTAAAGACCATGCATCTCCTTTATCAACCCCTGAGGACTTCTTCCGGCGGTGCTTCGGAGGCGGATGATACAGTGCCCCTGGAAGTTGGCAATGGAGTGGGACGCAGTGAGCACTCCTACTGAGGCCTGTATACTTCCAGTGGGGCCTACTGGGGGGATGGAGGATTCTGAGCCAACCCTCTGGGATATCCTAGCCGCAGTCACTGCCAGCAATGCATCTCTTGCTGCCATGGCTGATGAACTAAAAGGGGTGAAAACAGAAATCACCTTCATAAGACATAACATGCAAGAAAAAAAACTTAGAGAATGAACCGCGGCCCTGGAGGGGCGAGCCGGTTCATTGGAGGATGATATTGCAGAGGGCTGTTGGCTTTAACGTTCATATTACAACACAACATTCGGCCTGCTTAGATGACTTAGAAAACAGAATGTGATGCAATAATGTCCGTGCCATAGGCATACCTGAAAGAGCAGAGGGGAAAAATCCTGTAAAGTTTATTGAGAACTGGCTGCTCTCTACATTTGGCAACAATGCCTTCTCCCCAAAGTTCGCTGTGGAAAGGGCTCATAGGGTGCCAGCGCATCGATTACCTCCTGGAGCTAATCCTCACCCCTTTCTGTTCAAGCTTCTCAACTTCAAAAATAGAGATGTTATACTGTCTTATGCGCACATGGGCCTGGATCTCTTGTCATAGTTAATAGAGGGCTGACTTTCTGCTTCAGGGCATCAAGCACCTTTGTTACGCGGCCGTGGATTTACTGCCTATGTTGTCCAGAATGGCGATTTTTGCCGTCATCCTTAGACGGATTCTTTGGTTACGCTCATGGTCCGGAGACCATGCTTCCAAAAAAGGCCTCGCAGACCTTCCCTTTCACGGTGGACGTCTATTCGGTCCACGGCTGGATGAGATCATTAAGCATCTCACAGGAGGTAAGAGCACTTTCCTCCCTGAGCCCCAGAGGCATGAGTTTCGCCGTAGACAGGGGTCCCCTCCCTCGGGTCAGAAGAGGTTTTTTAGCGCCCGGTATGTGAAGGTGCGAAAATTCCGGATGGAATTTATCCACTCGGTTGTGGCCGCCCTCCATCAGGGGGAATTTCTGGCGTCTCTGGACATCAGGGATGCATACCTCCATGTACCCATTTGCCCACGGCATCAGCGTTTCCTTCGCTTTGCAGTGGGGGATCTCCATTATCACTTTGTGGCACTCCCTTTTGGTCTGGCGTCAGCCCCTCGAGTCTTCACAAAAGTGGTTGCTCCGGTACTGGCGGTACTACGACAAAGAGGCATTGTGGTAGTAGCCTACCTCGACGACCTGCTCCTGAGAGCGGAGTCTGCCTCGGCTCTGGAGGAGAATGTGAGAATCACCATGACCTCGCTACAGGACTTCGGCTGGTTGCTCAACCTGCAGAAGTCGACGGTCTCTCCATCTCGTCGCCTGGAATATCTGGGTCTGATTCTAAACACAGAGCAGGCAAAGGTGTTCCTTCCTCCGGCCAAGTTGCTGTCGCTGCAGTCTGCGGTGCGGTCCCTGCTGTCGCACCAACGGTCTTCCTTACGATTCTGTATGCGGGTGCTCGGGCTCATGGTCTCGACTCTCGGTGCGATACCTTACGCCCAGAGTCACACTCGACTTCTCCAGCGAGCGATTCTGTCTCGGTGGGACAGGTCTCCCCGGTCCTTGGACCTACCTATCCGCCTGAACTCCCAGACCAGGGCATCTCTGACCTGGTGGCTTCGGGACTCGGCGTTGACTCAGGGGAAGTCGTTCCTGCCCCTTCAGTGGGTGATCATCACCACGGATGCCAGCCTTTCAGGTTGGGGCGGGATCCTGGGGCAGCTATCTGCCCAGGGCCGATGGTCGACTCCAGAAGCTCGTCTCCCCATCAATGTGCTGGAGCTGAGAGGAATCAGACTATGCCTATCTCACTGGACAGTGAGGTTACAGGGTCGTCCGATTCGAATTCAGTCGGATAATGCCACGGCAGTGGCATATGTGAACCATCAGGGCGGCACGAGGAGTCCAGCAGCTGCGGCGGAGGCAGCTCTGATACTGCGTTGAGCAGAACGTCACGTTCCGGCAATCTCCGCCATTTACATTCCAGGCGTGGAAAACTGGCAGGCAGACTCTCAGTCGCCAGGCGCTGGACCTGGGAGAGTGGTCTCTCCATCCGGAGGTGTTCAACCAAATTTGCCTCAGATGGGGGACACCGGACGTGGATCTCATGGCGTCTCGGTTCAATCACAAGGTGAGGATTTCTTTACAACTGCTGTCGCAGAAGGTGGCCTTTTTTGGTAGCCATCACTTCCGCCAGACGGGTGTCTAAGTTGCCAGCACTGTCGTGCAAGTCTCCCTACCTAATCCTGCACAAGGACAAGGCAGTATTGCGACCCTCTCCTTCGTTTCTTCCGAAGGTGGTTTCTTCTTTCCACATTAACGAAGATATTGTTCTTCCTTCTTTGTGCCCACGTCTATCGCACCCAAGAGAAATTGAGTTGCATGCCTTGGACGTAGTGAGGGCCTTACAAGTGTATTTAGCTGCTACAGCTTCTTTTCGGAAGTCTGATGCCTTATTTGTGCTGACAGAGGGTCCGCGCAAAGGTTTGGCGGCCTCGTCGGCTACTATCTCTCGTTGGATTAGACAGACCATGACTCACGCATATTCCGTTCGGGGCAAGGTTCCCCCCTTTCCAGTCACGGCTCATTCTACCAGGGCTGTTACCACTTCCTGGGCTTTCAGACACCAGGCCTCGGTGTCACAGGTGTGCAGGGCGGCCACTTGGGCCTCGGTACACACTTTCACTAAGTTTTATAAGGTTGATGTGTTAGCATCTTCGGATGCTGCTTTTGGCCGCAAAGTTTTGCAGGCGGCAGTCTAGGCGCGTCTGGCGCCTCCTTAAGAGGTTCTGTTGGGTACAGTTGTTATCGTTTAACCACCCCTCTTTTTTGACACAGCTTGGGGACATCCCCACAAGTCAATGAAGAGCTGCGTCTGTCAGTGAACGTAGGAGAAAAAGGGATTTTATTAAAACTTACCGTAAAATCCTTTTCTCCAAGTTCACTGACAGACGCAGCACCCACCCCTCTGTGCTCTGTTTTTCTGTACGGCTTGTGTACAAACTGCTGAGCTATGCTATGTGGAGGGTTTATGTGGGAAGAGAGGACGGCCCCATGGGAGGGGTCGTCGTAGGCTTCTACGATTGTGTAGTTGGA
>BLSH010115771.1:1687360-1711510 GCA_018402905.1 Glandirana rugosa
CTCTCGTTGGATTAGACAGACCATGACTCACGCATATTCCGTTCGGGGCAAGGTTCCCCCCTTTCCAGTCACGGCTCATTCTACCAGGGCTGTTACCACTTCCTGGGCTTTCAGACACCAGGCCTCGGTGTCACAGGTGTGCAGGGCGGCCACTTGGGCCTCGGTACACACTTTCACTAAGTTTTATAAGGTTGATGTGTTAGCATCTTCGGATGCTGCTTTTGGCCGCAAAGTTTTGCAGGCGGCAGTCTAGGCGCGTCTGGCGCCTCCTTAAGAGGTTCTGTTGGGTACAGTTGTTATCGTTTAACCACCCCTCTTTTTTGACACAGCTTGGGGACATCCCCACAAGTCAATGAAGAGCTGCGTCTGTCAGTGAACGTAGGAGAAAAAGGGATTTTATTAAAACTTACCGTAAAATCCTTTTCTCCAAGTTCACTGACAGACGCAGCACCCACCCCTCTGTGCTCTGTTTTTCTGTACGGCTTGTGTACAAACTGCTGAGCTATGCTATGTGGAGGGTTTATGTGGGAAGAGAGGACGGCCCCATGGGAGGGGCCAGCTGTTCTTTTCCCTGCCTAGTTAACTCCTAGTGGGACAAGCATAAACCCCACAAGTCAATGAAGAGCTGCGTCTGTCAGTGAACTCGGAGAAAAGGATTTTACGGTAAGTTTTAATAAAATCCCTTTTTTTCCAACACAATGACCATACTGCAGAGCTGGCAGTGGTATAGGATGCCTCTAAGGCATATCTTAGGGGACAATTTATTAAATGTATTAATCATATCAAAACAGAAACCAAGGTGTCTGAAATTTTTGTAATAGCAGTTCAAAGAACAGAAGCTAGTTATATTGCCAATCCCACTGACTCCACTAGGAGAGCATGGCTAGCCTCCCAATCTCTTTCAAGCCAGTTAGCGTTACAAATAGCTGAAAATAAACGTTTCTTCCTAAAACAACATAACAACATAATACTTTGAAAAGGGTGAAAACACCGGGCATTTATTGGCTATGCTCACTAAGACCCAACAAAACTCCTCTCATATACAGTCCGTTGTAAACTCCAATGGGAAACTGTGTCACGGCACACTGGATATCCTGCAGGTATTTCGGGGATATTTTTTATTGCTATCACACCTCAAAGGTCCAGCCCCCTAAGGCAGACTTTGATGAATTATTTTGATAAGTACCCTATGCCTAGTCTCTCTGCGTTAGACACTGCTAGCTTAAATGCCCCCTTAACTCAGGACGAAATATTAGTGGTCCTGGCTCAAACACATGGCGAAAAAGCTCCTGGTTCAGACGGCCTACCAGCCAAGGTTCATAAAAAGTATATTCCACAGCTAGTGCCAAGGCTAGTAAAAGTCTATAATGAGGCCTTGCAGAAGGGCAAACTGCCCTCCTCCATGAATGAACCGTTGTAGTGGTCTTGCTGAAAGCTGGGAAAGATCCGTCATCGCCTGACTCCTACCAGCCAATCTCCCTGCTCACGGTTGATGTGACGTTACTGGCTAGGGTGTTGGCCTCCACTAAGTCTGGCTGCAGCCACTTTAACTGTGGGCAGCTGAAGCTGCTGCCTGGATTTACACAGACACACAGAGGCACACTTCCAGCTCTGCAGCCCTGCAGCTTTCATTTGCCCTCATCCTGCAGGAGTGAGAGAGTGTGTTGCGTTTGATATAAAATATATTTTATATGAACAAATGATTTATCTATCAGACTCATTTTAACAGATCAGGTTTGTTTGAGGATGCTTCTCAAATGAATGCCTTGGTAACACAGACTGTCCTGAAACAATGGGAGATTTGTCAGTTGATTGTTAAGGTTAATGAGTTTGTTACCATTGTTGTTTTACAGTTTGACAGTTGTCCCTATAGATACTGTAAACAATTATATATTTGTAATGGCAGAGTCTTGAGGTAGAATTTGGGAATACACAGGCATTTCGGTTACTACATCGTTAAGGTAACCATTGTAAACGAACTGAGCCATATAAATATTGCCAGAGATAAGCTCAGGGCAGAAGAGCTGACTCTCACAATGGATTAACGTTGAAGCACTCATCTGTGAAACTACTATAGTTTGTTTGTTGGCTAGGTTGTTAATTTGCTATTGAGATCTGTCAGTCTTGATTTGTATTCCTAATATTGTAATAGTTTTGTATGTACAGCATTTTTGTTCAGTAGAAGCTCATTAATACACAAAACTGGACTGAACTTCCTTGCTTATACCGCAAAGTAACCTTGCCATCTAGACGCAAGCGAAACAGAGAGAGAGCTGTGCATGATGTCACAAGCCTAGGCTAATTACCAGACAAGAAACAGGAAGTGGGCTGTATGAGGTATTAACTGTCAGGAAAAAAAAATGTTTTAATATCCAAAGTTAAAACAACAAGGGTAGAAGATTTAATAGATGGGAAGTCGAAAAAATGACTAAAGGCTGCTTTAGTTGTAGCACGAGGCTGTATATTCTGCAATATTTACATTTGTGGGCAACTTATTCAATGAATCCAAGCTCTGCAAGCTGAGATAGCATGCACTGCATTGATGCATTCACACAATTTGACAGTAACCATGAGATAAAGCAAAGTTTAGGAATATTCCTTTATCCCATTGTTTTGCAAATCTATGTACACTACACTACCTAACAGCTTGCAAATATTAAAGATTCTAACTACCAGCAAGAATAAGTCCTTACATTTAAAGAGCACCTGTCATTTCAGATTCATCATGGCAGCGGCTGCTAGCGGGCACCCACTCACCTGCTACCGCCATGTCCCTCACCTTGTTGTGTCACTGCCGCATCCCAGCCACCCCATTAAAGTGAAGGGGACTGTCAATGAGTCAACAGCGACTCAGAGGAGGAGCCACTGTGGGACAGAGATGACCGTTGCCCTTTAAAGCGGAGTTCCACCCAAAAGTGGAACTTCTGCTTTGAGTGTAGATGACCCCCTGCAACAAAACAATTGACATGTAATTTTTTTGGGGGGAGGGGGGACCCTGTGTTCACAGGGTCCCAGCTCAGACTTCCTCTCCTGTTGCGGCGGAACCGGAAGGAATTTCGCCTCACCCCCCTCCCTCCCAGCAATCTTCTGGGGCATGTCACAGGTCCCAGAAGATTGCCCGGCCATTTACAGCTCGCAGCCCGTGTGCCCACACTTGCTTTGCCGGCTCCGTGGAGAGGAGGGGGAGAGGAGCGATTCATTGGGCGGCCGCATCGCTGGACCGTGGGACAGGTGAGTAGCCATTTATTAAAAGTCAGCAGCTACACTTTTTGTAGCTGCTGACTTTTAAATGGGTGGAACTCCACTTTAAAAATTATGATTTAAATCAAGCCTTTTTACTAGTGATTTAAATCATGATTTAAAATATGATTTAAATCAAATCCACCCTGCTTGGGGGACACCCAACAGTCATTACAACAATGCGATGGCATTGATTAATAATTTTGGGGCGTTGTCCGGGTTTAATATAAACTGGAACAAATCAGTTCTAATGCCCCTGTATGCATTGCCCGTCCCCTTTCTGGATATTGCATCTACTATCCATATAGTCTCTTCCTTTAGATATCTAGGCATTTAAATCACACCTGACCCCCAGCAATATTTGGACCTGAACTTGAAACCATTATTGGACAAGCAGCTTGGATCAAACTCCCATTATCAGTAGTGGGTAGAGTAAACATTATTAAAATGGTGTGGACCCCTCAATTGTTATACTTATTCCACAATCCCCCTTTTTGGGTACTGCGCAAATGGTTCTCTAAGATTGATTCATATTTTAGAAATTTAGTTTGGAGACACAAACCTGCCAGACTAAGTTTAACTACTGTACAAATGCGGAAATAGAATTCAACAACTAGGAGCCTGTGGTCTTAAGGACCCTACAGATCCTATAAGCAATTTACTTATACCACAGGACTCCACGAGCCCGGCCCTAACTTTTTTGGAAGCAGGTTTTACCCACATTACGCCTACCAATCACACTATAACCCTATTTAACACACTATGGGCATATATTAAACGTCTCCTTCAGGTTAAGGGATACTGTCCATATATGCCCATTTGGAGGAATGTTAACTATAAAGAGCTATATAAACTGCAGGGATTCAGGGAATGGGAGAGGGCTGGCCTAATATATATTTCCCGATTGTACAGTGGATCAGTCTTAAAGTCTTTCTCCGATCTTCAATGGGAGTTTAACTTGTCTAGAACTCAGTTCTACAAATACCTGCAACTACGGCATGCTTTGCAGGCACAAGAAGATAGGAGGGCCCTAACACCTTCCGAACACCCATTAATGCAGGGAATACTCTCTGAAGAAGACAAAAAGGGGATGATATCTAGAGGCTATTCTATTCTGCTTAGCTCCACTCATGATCCTTCACAACTTAAAAGTTGAAAAAGAAGGGAAAAGAACTTCGGACTAATAGAAGGGGACACTTGGGAATTATGTCTAATGGCTGCTCCATTGGTTTCTGCCTCAGCATCACAGAAGCTGTCTCACCTATACATGTTAAACAGGGACTATAGAACGGCAGTACAACTGTTCAAGTGGGGACGCAAGGACTCCCCTATATGCCCTAAACGTGAAAGGGATAATGGGGATTTGTTGTATATGTAATGGAAATGCCTCAAATTATTCTGGTCCGAGGTTATAGCCACAATATCACTGACGTATCATTTTGACTTGACCAGTGAGCCCATGGTATGTTTACTGGCAACACTGGACGAGGAATCACTCACCCCACAGAACATACTGTGGTATTGAGATTGCTATATGTGGCTCGTAAGTTACTGGCCTGATACTGGGTGTCCCCCAGGACCCCTACTAAAAAACAATGGATTGACCAGGTAAATGTTATGTTAATTAGAGAGAAACTTACTTACCAACACAGAAATGTACCCAACAAATTTACTAAACTGTGGCAGTCATGGTTAATGGTTCTGGGTCTTGGTCCAGAACAATTGATTAAAGAGAGACTTTTACAAGGGTAAATGACTATCAATAGGCTTGGCATAGGATTGAATTTATGAGGCAAAATACTGACTTGGTGCGTAGAAAAGCAGACTTAATTAAGATCATAGATGTTGGAAATGGGCATAGCTGCTAAGACAGTGTAATGGATTTTCTTACCTCTACCTCTCTTATTCTTTGTCCTTGCTCTTTTTGGCTCCTATTATTTTTTCTTAGTTCCTTATCCACTTTCAAACGGCTGTACTGTACATTTGGATCCATATACGTTGGTTGAATATTGAACCCTGTGTCTTTATATACAGTAGATAATTGTTTGTTATAAATACATTCTTCAGATTTTCACTACTGGTACAGTTTTTTATGTTTTGGGATAGTTGTGTTAGTACTGACAGAACATGACATACTGTATAAATTTGTCATCCATGAGGAAGATACTGTGAAGCTCCAAATGAGAATCAGTGAAAGGCGATTGGTGCTTTAAAACACTCTTGTGTATTGAGTCAGCAAGAACAAGTGATTGCTGTGACATTCAAGTACAGCAAGTCGTACTGACCAACTTTGGCCTGGCTTGCATATCCATAATTATGGACAGTCTACAAAGATAGTAAAAGAGCGTGCCATATGTATAACTTTTATATGAACTGTTACATATGGCAAAGAAGTAGAGAAAAGTCTGAGAGCAGCGCATATGTCAACCCTGTAAACATGTTTGCCTTCTGGAAAGTAATATACTCTATATTGTCAAAAGTATTCATCCCAATGGTGTTCTGTTGCCCCTCCCCTCTCCTCCTGCCGCTATTTCCGCTGCAATACATACCCCCATTACTTGTATCCTCCCTGTTTTATGAAGATCTAAAGTACCGTGTGTCCATCTTTTTAAAATTATAATCCTAAATACCTCCTTTCAGAGCACCGCTCTATGGTCATGTGACCACCTTCTGCTGGCCAGCTGATGCCAGAGAGGAATCTCAACTCTTTCTGCTGCTCTCCTTAGATCAGGGAAGGAGAGCAGAGAGGGACCACGTGACCTCTGAGCGGCAGTGTGAGAAAGGGTATTTAGGATTATAGTTAAAAAAAAACACACACAGTAATTTAGATCTTTATAAAACAGAGAGGATACAAGTAATGGGGGTATGTGACTTAACAACCACTTTAAAACTGAAAACACAAAAGCTTCTGAACACGTTACATGATGTTACATGATACACCTGTATTTAGCATGTAACAGGTAAAATGTTCTGAAACCTCCCCCTACACCCCCGATTCCCCTCCCACCCTGTGACAGCGGGTGGGGTTCCACTTTCCGCACCCACTGTCACATTTTTAAAACAGCTTGGCTGTGCGGGGCTCCACCCACATAGCCGCATCATATGTTCACTTAAATCTATGAATGAAAAAACTACAAGTCCTGTCCTCCACCACGGCAGACAGACTTGTATTTTGAATGGGCTGCGATCATACTAATTAGCATGCTTGTGGTCCATTCACACTCCCTCAAGCTTACAAGCTGACAGCCCATACAATGGTATGGGCTGAAAGCTGGAGGGAGAGTGTGCAGGAGCCTGAAATTGCACCCGTGATTTGTTGATCACTGGTGAAATACTTTGTTGGCTCCTGTTAAAAAAATAAAATAAATGAATGCACTTTTTTAACCTGCAAAAAAAGTGCATTTATTATTTTTTAGTAAAAGGTGAACTTATCCTTTACGCCTCATACAGTTAAGTTGGTGTCTGCAGTAGAAATGTATACTAGACACATAAAAACTAAAGGCCTGCTCCTTTAAGACCATAAATCCTCACACATGCTCAGTTATGCCTAGTGTCCTCAGGAGAGTGGACATGTTTACTTCAGATCTTCTGTTCTCGAATCTCTGTTTATTTGGAAAATTTCTCTTGGAAGATCAACAGCTAAGCGTAGCTTCATGTTGGATATAGAAAATCCTGGAAGATATTTTTGGTCCCGTCTACTACAGTGAAAGTTAATGGGATCTTTTTGATCCCTTCTCATTATCAAATGGTACGTATCTGGGCTGCCATCTGCCCCTCTCACCCTTTTTGTGCTTTCCCTTGATCCCTTTTTATGTACAATTAAAAACAATCTGAATATCCAGGGCATACAAGGACAAGATCTCCAAAAAAAAATATCAGCCTGTGCAGACAACCTTCTTTTTTCCCAGACCAACCCGCACATTTCCCTCCCCCACCTCTTACAAGATTTGGATTTCTCTGGGAAATGATCTCACTTGAAAATCAAAAAAGTAAGAAGCGCCTAGGTATAGAATTGCCTTCCAAACAAATCCAATCCTTGAGAGAAAACTGGGCCACTTCGGCTATTAAAACACAAGGTCCAAGATACTCCCTCGGTCTCCGTGACTGTGCTCTTCAGTGGCTCTCGTCCTACCTATCCCATCGCACCTTCAGCGTAACGTACAATTCCACCTCCTCCTCTCCTCTTCCCTTCTCTGTTGGGATCCCCCAAGGTTCTGTTCTTGGACCCCTCTTATTTTCAATATATACCTCTTCCCTGGGTCGGTTCTTAGCGTCTCATGGCTTTCAATATCATTTCTACTCTGACGATACCCAAATCTACCTCTCCACCCCCAACTCACCCCATCAGTCTCCTCACGTATCACTAGCTTATTAACAGACATATCTGCCTGGATGTCACACCCCTTTCTTAAACTCAACTTGTCCAAAACTAAACTCATAATATTTCCTCCCCCACGTGCTATTTCCCCTGACTTCTCTGTCAAGAGCAATGGCACAACCATCCACCCATCCCCACATGTCAGGGTGCTTGGTGTTATCCTGGACTCTGAACTCTCCTTTTAGCCCCACATCCAAACACTTTCTAAGGCTTGCCGCCTCAATCTCCGCAACATCTCTAAAATAAGTCCCTTCCTAACCAATGAAACCACAAAGCTCCTGATTCACTCCCTGGTCATCTCTCGTCTCGACTACTACAACTCCCTCCTCACTGGTCTACCTTTAAATAGACTAGCCCCTCTCCAGTCCATCATGAATGCCGCTGCCAGACTCATCCACCTTACAAACCGTTCAACGCCTGCCACCCTCCTCTGCCAATCCCTCCATTAGCTGCCACTCACCCAACTAATTAAATTCAAAATACTAACAATCAGCTACAAAGCCATCCACAACTCTGCTCCCAGCTACATCACCAACCTAGTCTCAAAATACCAACCTAACCGTCTTCTTTGCTCCTCCCAAGACCTCCTGCTCTCCAGCTCCCTCATCACCTCCTCTCATACCCGCCTCCAAAACTTCTCCCAAGCCTCTCCCATCCTCTGGAACTCCCTACCCCAATCGGTCAGAATGTCCCCAAATCTATCCACCTTCAAGCGATCCCTGAAAACTTTTCTCTTCAGGGAAGCCTATCCTGCCGCCACCTAACAACTACACTCCTTATTTTCTCAATCAGCTCATCCCCCACAGTTTGCTGCCCTTTCGTATCATTCCACCCTCCCTCTTAGATTGTAAGCTCTAACGAGCAGGGCCCTCTGATTCCTCCTGTATTGAATTGTATTGTAATTGTATTGTCTGCCCTAATATTGTAAAGTGCTGCGCAAACTGTCGGCGCTATATAAATTTTGTATAATAATAATAATAATAATCTGCTTCAAAAATGTGGCTATGGGTATTTTTCCTGGGTTGAATGGTGAAATATTCTCAAAATGGACATTCTCCTAAAGTTCTCACACTTGCTGTCTGCTTTCTACATCCTTCTCCTGCCCTATTTCCTACGTAAGGTAAATTCTGCTTTCGCTAAAATCATCTTGCTGATAGACTGGCTTAGACATGAGGACATAAAACAATGGATCTCACTTGAACTGTCCTTTTTCAGTTCAGAATTTTAGAATGTTACACCTGTATTTAGGGTATAACATATAACATGTTCCAGCATGCACCTCTCCCTTCCCCATGACAGCGGGTGGTTTTTTTTCTCTCCTGCTATCGCATTCAAATCGTCATGGCTGTACGTAGTTCATTCACTCGTCATCCAGCTTTCTAACTGAAAATCCATATGGAGGTACAAACAGAAAGCTTTAGGGAGATTGTGCAGGAGCCTGACATTGCACCTGCAATCTACTGATTGCAGGGGCAATGTTTTGCAGGCTCCTGTAGGAAAAAATAATAAATGCACTTTTTTGCAAAAATATGTGCATTTATTATTTTTTCCTTAGAGGTGAACTTATAATTTAACATTCTTTTACTTATGGGTTTGCTTTACTTTATGTAGTTTGCTTGCTGGCTATGTTGAGGAGCCCCTTTCTCTATTCCTACTCAGGCTACGCAAGGAATGTGTGTATACTTGTGATTATACAATGGAGGCAGCACATGGGAGCATTTGCACAACACACTTTTTTGCTTTCAGAAGTCTGTTCCATCACAGGTCAACAACCACTATCAATTTTCATCACCTTTCTTCCTCTACCAGTGTCTGTGACAGGTATATGTTCCAGCCAGTGTATCTTGTGGCCAGTGCCTGCTCCGGCCAGTAAATCCTGCAGCTAGGACATCCAGGGGCCAATGTATAAAAGTGCATAAAAGGCCAATACATTCAAGAGCTTACAGTGCCCAATGCATAGCAGCCAGTGCTACAGTAGTTCTACTCCTCAGTGAGCCAGCATTGCGGCATGGCAGACCACAGTACACGTCGTTCTGGGGTTACTGCATTCGGTCTACAGTGACTAGGTCCCTCAGCCTATCTGTTTAGTCCCCTGATACAATTCAAGCTCCGCTGATCATGAGTATTCCAAGAGTGGGTAAATCCTTTTCCTAAAATGTGCATCCACCACATAAAGATCTGCCCCCACCATTTTTAATCACAGATAGGGTAAGCCTCATGGTTTTACAGTGATTTGGGAAACTCCCATACAGTAGCTGATACATGGTTGCGGCAGGTGGTATCATAAGTTACAAAACAGAATTTCACCCTCTCACCCTACATCTCAATTTTCTGCTTTGCACATCTCATCAAAATCAGACAGACCTTCTTTCAGTCATTTATGGATTGATGTTCCAAGGGGTTTGATTTTCCACTTCTGCTATTTAAAATTTTCAGGGTTAACAGTTCTGAGGCTCAAAAGAGTTTTCAAGCCATTTAGGACTCCCTATACCTGTGTACATCCTCTAAGATTTCAAATGAAATATATTCATTCAGTTGTTGTCTTTCTTCTTTGGGGAGACTTGTCAGGAGCTTTTGATATAAGTGATGTGCATTTACACATCTGGGCTCTTTGGAAATCACCCACTATCAGTTTGTTACGTTTCCTTTTGATATCGCCTTGGTTCCGAGACCATTCACAAAAGTAATTTCACCAGTTCTAGAACTTCTTTGTCCCAGAGGTATTCCAGGCATCGGATCCTTGAACAATCTGCTGCCTTGAGAGCAGACCTCTCTGACCTTGTACTCCAGTAAGTCATTTACACTGCATATGCCAGAGACCTTTGGATAGATCTTGAACATGAAGAAGCCTCCTGGATACCATTCAGACTAAGGTTTTCCTGCCCCACGAGAACTGGACAAAACTGCAGAATCAGGCTTGACAACTTCTGTGTTAAGCCACGTACACACGGTTTGACGATCGTACGTACGATCGTCGCAAATCGGATGTTGGCTGTTGTATGTAGCATACTGACTGCACTACACGATCGTACGAGCACAGAAAGAACGTTCAGGTGCATGTAATTAGCATCCAACCATTCCTGACTTTGGAGCATGCGTGTTTTGCACAATACAACTTTGTTGTACCAACTGCTCTGTACACACGATACAACCGTCGTATGAGATCTTGTTGGTACGATCAAGTTTTCTAGTCTGCTCATACAACTCCCTTGTACGACCGTTGTATGTTTGACTGTTCAAATCGCGCATATGAACGATCGATATCGCATAGTATGACCTGTTGTATGCGATCGTCGTTCCGTGTGTATGGGGCTTTAGTCTTCCCTACAGAGCTCCATGCAATTTCTGAGGCTGATGGTATTCACCTTCAAAGCAGTTCCATTTGCTGAATTCCACTAAATAGCTTTACGACTAAAGAACTTTACGATGGAACATCCACACGGCGTAGGACAAGTCCAGTCTTTCTCTGAACAAGATGATCAGGTGACAATCTCTAACTGCAAGCAGTCGAAACCAAGTCAAATTTAGGTAACTACATTGCATTTAAACGTTCAGCTTTAAAGTAGAGCTATAGGTAAAACTTTTTTTTCCATTTTGGATAGCATAAGGGAGGGTCACAACTCCCCAGTTTATTTGAGATATCTCTTCACTTCATGTCCCATTACAAAAACAGGTAGTGAGAGGAAATCCCTGCAAATTAAGGAAATATAAGTAAAAATGATTATGCGACGCTGAAAATTAAAAAGTGACAAAAAGTCTATAAAATGTCTCAATAATAAAGTGATGAACATCAGGAATCTTCAGGGAAAAATCTCGGAGTAAATTGCCCACTCACCAGCTCACAATGCTATCTCAATTAAGAGAACAGCCATGGCGCTTGGTTCAATCCACTGTGATGCAGGGTCATAAAGATGTCTCCTTGTTCTTGATCCCTCTCATATTGCACAAATGAAAAATAAAGAAAAAAGCATAATAGTGTAGTAGGTCTATAGAATATTAGAAGAGAGTGCGTATACACAAGTCCCCAGTGAAGGTGAAACAACCGTGACTTTTAGTGATATATATACCACCACCACATGTAATGCGCGCTCACCAGAAACCCTTTAAATAGTGCCCATAGAAATGCAACCAGTTCTTTGGATCCCACTGGTAGGTCTCCAATCCAGTATACAGGACATCCACTGGTACTTCAGAGGCATAGGGGAACAGGCGGCCATCATCACACCAGGATTGTTGCCCAAATAAAACAAAATTGCAGCAACATAGTGTAATCCGTATAAAATTTATTGCAGTTAAAACAAAAACCAGCCAAAGATAAAATGGAAAAGTGACTTACATCAAGGACACCGCCACATACACACAGGCAGTGACGGTGCTAGGTCACAAGAAATAGGTTCCTAAGTGAGAGGAAATCCCTGCAAATTAAGGGAATTCCTTGGGGGCCCCCAGGTCAACTAGTGTCCTATTGGAAGATTTCCCCTCTATTATTTTTCTGGGGCCAAACCCAAAATTTGGGATTTTCTTTTACTTTCAGTGATAATGGTAAACAGCACAAATAGACAGGTTGAATCTCCCTAAAGGGGGCACAGACAGCAATAAAAACTGACAGATGTTCTAATCCATCTTTACTCTATCCAAAACTGAAAAAAATGCCCATAATTGTACTTTAAACATCAAATCATAAGTAACATTTTTTTTTATTTTATGAAATTCCATTCTGTATGATTGGTCATTTAGGCCAAGTGCACACAGGGTGTCTTGTTTAATCCTATCTGATCGCCATAACTCTTGTCAGGAAAAAGCCGCTTTAAAAATATGGTAAAAGCCATGTGCTGAATACGCATTTAGGCTTGTCTAGCATTTGAGTATTAATGCATTTTATTTGCTAGAATATTAATTGTCCATTGGAAAGCATTATTGCTCAAAATCGAGATGTATCTAGTTTATGCGCATTTAGACACACTTTCTGCATTTTTTCTGCTCTTCAGTTCAGTTCCCCTTTTGAATGTGCCTTTGGTGGGGTTTTTTTCAGCCTGTAAACGCTCCTCTTCTAATACATCTGTAAATGCCTATGCGTGCATGGACATATAGAGGTTGATTTAGTACAAGTGGCTTTAAAGGCAGAAGGTTTTTTATCTTCATGCATTCTATGCATTAAGATAAAAAGCCCTCTGTGTGCAGCCTAGGGTTGCCACTTTTTCTTCAAGCCAATCCCGAACACTTTAGCAGTGCACAGTAAATTTTTTTTTATGTTTTAGTGTACACTATAGGTTTGGAACAGACCCGGGACACATTTGGGCACGCCAAAGAGAATAGTAATGCGGAGCACATAGTGCCCCCTCACCCTCCTGTAAGGCCCTGTTCTCGAGCCACATTCCTGTCTGTATAATGTGTCTGGGTTTCAGCCCAACTGAAACCCGGACACATGATTCCAAACCCAGACTGCCTGGGTGAATCCCAGACAGGTGGCAACCCTAGTGCAGCCTCCCCTGCCCCCCTAATACTTACCTGAGCCCATCTCTATCCAGTTATGTTGCACGAGAGACTCGTCTGTATGGGAATCTCCCTGCTCATTGGCTGAGACAGCAGCGAAGCGCTATTGGCTCCTCTTGCTGTCAAACTAAGTCAGCGAGCCAATGAGGAGAGAGAGGGTGTGGGGCCGGTCCGTGGCTCCATGTCTGAATGGACACATGGAGCTGTGGGTTGGCTCGAGTGCCCCCATAGCAAGCTACTTGCTGTGGGGGCACTCAACAGGAGGGAGGGGCCAGGAATGCCGAAGCGGGACCCAAAAAAAGGAGGCTCTGGGCTGCTTTGTGCAAAACCACTGCACAGAGCAGGTAAGTATAAAATGTTTGTTATTTTTAAGCGCTTGCCAAGCAGCCGCCATCATTATACAGGTCGGCTCTCCTGAGTGAATCGCCTTAGTTGTATGGCGGCTCGTGCCCATTGCACGCTGCGTGAGTGTGACCGCGGGTTGGGCGGACTCGATGTTCGCCGGCGACCAGCGATCGCCCTACTACAGCAATCGAGAACAGTGAGATCTGTCATGTTCCTGCCAGCCCAGCCCCCACACAGTTAGAACACAGTGAAGGGACACAGTTATCCCCTTAATCACCCCCTAGAGTTTAACCCCTTCCCTGCCAGTGACATTTATACAGTAATCAGTGGATTATTTTTATCTCTGATCGCTGTATAAATGTCTGCGGTCCCAAAAAAGTGTCCGATCTGTCCACCGCAATGTTGCAGTCCTGATAAAAATTGCAGATTGCCGCCATTACTAGTAAAAAAAATAAAAATAAAATAAAAATGCCATAAATCTATCCCATAGTTTGTAGACGCAATAACGTTTGCGCAACCCAATCAATATACGCCTATCATGCATGTACTGGCCATCGGAACAACCGGGAGTTTCCCGGTGGGCCAATGGCTCAGTGGGCCGGTTCCAGAGACAACCTGCCAAATTAATGGCTGCGCGACGCGTGCAGCCATTAATTTGAGCACCGCTGTACTGCCAAGTGCGGCACACTTCGGCTCTTTCCGCCTCTGCTCGGCTCTTTCCGGACACTGCACACATCTTCGGCCACCTCTGGCCTGCACTCGTCTTTTTCCGTCACCGCTCGATTATTCCCACCCCCCCCCCCCCCGCCCCTCTCCGACCGCTCTTCGGCTTCCTCCCGGAAAACGCGGCTTTCGCCGGTGCCCTCCGCGGTTCTGAGAGAAGTCGACAGGCAGAGGGGTCCCCGGAGTGGATGAGGGAGGCCGGAGGATGATGGTGCAGCAGGAACCAGTTCAGGTAACCGGCCGGCCCAGCCACATAATTCAGAGCCATTGACTATACAGCAAAAAACTGTGCAAAATATGTTTTCAAAGCAGTAAGAGTAAAGTGTCCCAGTGCAAGCAAAATAACCTCTGGATAGTGTGATCCCACTTGCTTCCACCTTTCACAAGTGGGATCACACTACCCAGAGTTTTTTTGCTTGCACTGGGACACTTTACTCTTACTGCTTTGAAACATATTTTGCACAGTTTTTTTCCCCTGCACTTGCGAAGAGACTAATTTGCACATTTTTTGTACTTTAATAACATGGACATGAATTTTTTGCTGAAAATATTTTTATACATATTGTTTGCACATTTTAAATATGATTGACAATTTTGATGGACTTTTAACTACATTATTTTGCATATTGTTTGAATTGTTATTTGCACTGAATGGATTTTTCATGTTCTTTTAGTTAGTGCCACATCCTTTGTTATACATTCAATTCATCTGTGGGTTTGTGGCAACCTCTTTGATGTTGACAGCTGTTCACTACTGCGGTTAATCAAAAAATAGATGTGCGCATTAGTTGTTGTAAAATATATAATGCAGAGCCAGGCTTCGGGCCTAGACCTAGGGGGCAGGGACAACAGGGGGGAGAGGGGGGCTGGGGACCAGACTGGAGGGGGCAGTGAGATACAAGACAACCAGGGGGTGCTGTCACTGCTGCTGGGGGCTCCCCCTTTCACCCGGTCTTCCTTCTGGGTTTGCGTGCTCCTGCAATGGATAGCCAGGCCGTGATGACATCACTCACGCACAAGTGCATAGGATATTGTTTTTGTGCGTATTTGCAATATTAAATTGGGCCGGTCTGGATGAAGTCCAGGGCCAAATCTTTGTCCGAGTCCAGCCCTGATGCCTATTGCGATTTTTTTTTTTTACCAAAAATATGTAGAAGAATACATATTGGCCTAAACTGATGAATAAATTCATTTTTTTTATATATAAAAAGTAAAAACCCCAGAGGTGATCAAATACCACCAAAAGAAAGCTCTATTTGTGGGAAAAAATTTCCACTACCAAAAGCATTAACTCCGAGCCACACCCGGATTGCATTGCAGGATTCAGGCAAAGTTACTTACCTTGTCCCCTGGATCCTGCAATGTCCTCCCACTGTGTCCGCGGGCTGTGTCTTCCGCCTAATGTACTGTGTGCCGGGCTTCGTTCACTGCAAGCATTGCGTTGCATGGAGGCGGAGCCTGGCAGCAAATTCAAAAAGTGAAACACACATAACACATACAGTACACTGTAATCTGTAAGATTACATTACTGTATCAAATCATTTCACATCTCTTTTCTCCCTAATGGTTTGTCCAGTGCCCTGCATGCACTTTTATATTATATATATTATATTATATATTTATTCTTTCTGCCTGGAAACTTGAGAATGTCCATGGCATCCAAAAGCGTCCCTTTACATCAAAAGCGTTTTTTGACCAGCTAGGACACAGCGATAGTAAATAAGAATCACAGAATTGAGTGATACTGATTCGTGGGGAAATTCGTCATCGGACACTGAAAGTGACGAAAGCGACAATTCTGCAAATGAGCAAATTTCAGTGTTTTGATTTGATTACATTATTGAATACATTTTATTATTATATTATTATTTTTGAAAATTATTTATAGTTATTCATTATGTTATAATTTATGATTTCGTTGTTTCAAACTTTTTCATACCCAGGATGTCTACTGGACTCTTGTTTGGACAGATTTAAGTGAGTTATTCCTAAGAATTACAGGCCTACAATATAAAATGCCAAATTTCTATGCGAAACAATGTACCACTTGAGACGCAAAAATCTTACATAATCATACCGCTAGGGAGGTAAATATCACTTTAAGCAAATAGACTGTACACTTTGCGAAGTGCAGTTGCACTTTGCTTAGTAAATGAGCTGCAGCTCTGCTGACTTCCATCGTGCAATCATGTGCAAGCAGGTATGCTGTTTTTGTTATTTTCCCTGCATGTGATTGGGTATTCTCTACATTTACTAAGCTCTGCAGAGTGCACAGTCTATTTGCCTTTAGTAAAAAAAAAAAAACAACCCTATAGGCTTACATAGAGGTGATTGTACAGGCTGAAAAAAGCAAAAAAAAAAAAAAAAATGTAAAAAATCAATCAACACTTGTAACAGTGACATTTTCTAAGCTCTGTGTGCATGTGGCTTTAAAGTAAAAAAGCATGTTAATTTCACCTCACATTGGTAAATACCCCCTTGAAGTTGTACTTTTTTTGAACTCTGTAATTAACAGTTTCCGAGAGGTTTTTCTAGCACATGTTCACACTCTAGCACAGCGCTGACCCCCGCCATACTGTTGTTGAAAAGAATCTCCTTTGGTGTAGGTCTAGCTGTGTCTCGTTTTAACACATGCAGAGTGAGGCATGGTGTGCTGACAACTATAAATAACAGGTGTCTTGGTGAGATTAGATTACTGACCATTGGGGTCATTGTGACTCAATATGTTTTCTGTTACTTATTTTATGATTTAGTGTAGAGCAGGGGTCTCCAAATTATGGCCCTCCAGTTGTTCAGGAACTACAATTCCCATCATGCCTAGTCATGTCTGTGTATGTCAGAGTTTTACAATGCCTCATGGGACGTGTAGTTCTGCAATAGCTGGAGGGCCGTAGTTTGGAGATCCCTGGTGTAGAGAATGGCTAGGATTAGGCACTGATGTAAATAGGGTAGAGGCTGATTGTAAAAGAATCAAGATTTACCAAGAGGTAGAACTGATCATTTTGCAGATAGTACAGCAGGAGTAGTTTAATATAATTAACACTCAAGGTTAAGGTGCATGTTTTTTGCAAATTGTGAAAATTCTCCAAAATATGCAAGAATAGTTACTCGTTCAGGCTATGTGAATGGTGCTCAAATTGTCTACCTAATGCTAGAAAACCCTACAAGACACTGTAAAAGCTTTGTAAACTACATAAACAGAGTTCTGCATGCTGCCTAAACAAGATACTATATAAATATACTTCTACATGCGCCTAAACTACATACACTGCTGTCTTGGGAGAAAATGTAGTCTGCTATTGCTAACCACTACTTCAGCAAATGTTACTTTTCTGGCTTTGTGTTGCTCACAAGTACTAAATCCAGAGACAACCAGGCAAGGCACTTTTGTAGAAGGCCAGCATTAGCATGTAACTAAGCAGGCCATACTCGGTGCATATTTGTTTCCTGCAACCAAGGGTTACAGGGAAGAAATTTGCTGGATTCCCCCATCAACACAGACAGTGTTGACAGGGGAATCTCTCCTGCTGAGTCATTGTATTCACATATATATGAGCCGCTAGCAATAATCGCATGTAAGATCTGGCAGGCTGGTTGTACCAAAGTTGATTGATCGATCAACTTTGTACTGTACATTCAGCCTGCCCATACATGGTTCAAATTTCGGCTGGTTCCTGAAGAACTGGCCAAGATTCAAACAGTCTATGGCCGGCCTTAATGGCGTGTGCAAAACATGCACTTAGAAATTAAAATGAACGTGATAACGATTCTTCCTCTAGGGGGTACCTTTTTGTTTTTGACGAGGCATTGGGATACCCTTCAAAGTCTACCTAAGAGGTTTTTGATGTGGATGTGCTTGTCCATATTGGATGGTGCTGTGAAGGATACAGTCCGTGTGTACCCCCTAGAGGAAGAATCATTATCCTGGGAATTTTGATGGTGGCCCTTTGGATGGGTCCTGGTGGATATATACTGTTTGCTGTTTACCCAGTTATAGCTGGTAAGAGTACCTTGTATTTCTCCTGGTGGTGGTGACACTGCATGTGGATGATAATTTCCTTCCTCTCTTTATCACCGGGTTGATACCTCTAATTTCTGGATTACTGCACTATATGAACATTCTTCATCTGATTGAATAGAGCAATTTTCCGAATCAATATGAACACATATTCACTCACTGGATTTATGGACTCTTGGGCTTAATTTCATGCTTGAGGGTTCTGTTGCACTATATGTTATATACGAATTTTGAACAACTTATAATATTCACATATTTTTTGTTGTATTTTATGTTATAGAAATTTTGATTAATATTCACATAATTTTTATGATTATTCACATTGGATTAGCGTTGCACTATTTTCAATCTGTATATGTCCAATTTTGTTGTGGTTGGTGTGCTGGCAGCTTTTCTATACAATAATTTTGGGGTAGCGCAGTAATATCCTTTTCTATTATTGAGCTGTAAATAGAATGCGGGACCAGTGTGTTCCGAGGCTGTATCATTTTGGCGTTTTTCATTCCAAGCCAGCAAAACGCTCACTAACGCCGTACTGACGTTAACCGGGAGGACTGTTTTTAAAAAAAAATGCCTATTGACGCCGAAGCTCACTAACACAGAGTAACGCTCATCAACGCCGATGCTAAACGCAGATTTTTCCTTGGAGTCGGGCCCGACGTTTTGCTTATTTTTTTTCATACGCCCGTGTGTATGAGGCCTTACAGCTAAAACTACTTTTTTTTTTTTTTAAACCCCTTCTGTTTTTTTTTATTCCCTTGAGTTGGGCTTTAATATTTTATTAATTATCCCCCATGTTTTGGGAGTTTTTTCTCTGATTCACAAAGAACAGATGGCTTATTCTTAGCAAGCGCATTGTAGCACATTTAACTTTTCTTCTCAGTAGTGCCTGTTTTTACCACAGCACTGTGTTGCAGTGCACAGAGAAGAAAATTGGGAAATACAAGGGAAATACAGAAGTAACCTTCCCACGCTGGGGATATCAAAAAGTAGACATAATAAAAACTGGATAAAGTGCTATATGCAATACAATTTTGGGTAAAGTGCTGTCGATCAGTTGGGGCCCTCCGGCCTAGGCTGGGGGCCCAGGTGAGGTGTCTGGGCCTGGAGGCTCAGAGATTGGGAAGAAGAAAATCTCTTTGCTTGTATTTTCCTGTACTGATATGTACTGATATGTTTGCTAATCACACCAATGCTTTTCAGTGTTTTTCTTTATTAATGCATGTAGCAGGGGACAATTGTGACATCATACAAAAACACAATGCTACCATTAGTAAATACAATGCTTGGTAATGCAATGCACAGTGGCATCATTAGGGTTGGTGTCACCTGGTGCAGTAAAACATGGTGTCACCCCCCCCCCCCTCCTGTCTGGCCTGCCCAACAGGCCCCTATAAATTATAGTATAGGGTGGTATAGTGGCAGGTTAGGGTGGTATAGTGGCATGCTAGGGTGGTATAGTGGTAGGCTAGGGTAGTATAGGGTGGTATAGTAGCAGGCTAGGGTGGTATAGTGGCAGGTTAGGATAGTATAGGGTGGTATAGTGGCAGGTTAGGGTGGTATAGTGGCAAGTTTGGGTGCAATAGTGGCAGGTTGGGGTGGTATAGGGCAGGTTGGGGTGGTATAGTGGCAGGTTGGGGTGGTGGTATACTGGCAGGTTGGGGTGGTATAGGGCAGGTTGGGGTTGTATAGTGGCAGGTTAGGGGGGTATAGTGGCAGGTTATGGTGATATAGGGCAAGTTGGGTGGTATAGGGGCAGATTAGGGTGGCATAGAGCAGGTTAGGGTCGTATAGTGGCAGGTTAGGGTAGTATAGGGCAGGTTAGGGTGGTATAGTGGGAGGCTGGGGTGGTATAGTGACAGTTTCTGGTGGTATAGGGCAGATTGGGGTGGTATAGTTGGCAGGTTAGGGTGGTGTAGGGTAGGTTAGGGTGGTATAGGGCAGGATGGTGTGGTATAGTGGCAGGTTAGGGTGGTATAGTGGCAGGTTTTGGTGGTATAGGGCAGGTTAGGGTGGTATCGTTGGCAGGTTAGGGTGGTGTAGGGCAGGATGGGGTGGTATAGTGGTAGGTTAGGGTGGTATAGTGGCAAGTTAGGGTGGTATAGTGGCAGGTTAGGGTGGTATAGGGCAGGTTAGGGTGGTATAGGGCAGGTTAGGACTCTATGTAGTGAAAGTGTGCTCAGTCACTTACAGCATGCCTGGAGATGAAGACACCCAGAGCTGCTGTGTCCTCACCTCTTTCTCCTTGTTCAGCTGCAGGATCAGCCAGAGTGAAGGAGTCTCTGGGAGGAGTGGAGGAGGCAGCCATACCCCCAGCTCCGCCTACCAACTCCGGCTGCCTCAGGAGGTATTGGAGATCCCCTAGGGACAGCTTAACCTGATTTAATGACTGGGGAGTGTTATAGGCAACCTCCCCTGCACGGCAGAGTGCCATACTTGCACCGCTCCACTGCAGCACTGCAAGCGTTATAGTAGTACAGTGTGTAGTGGTAGCCCCGGTGTCACTCCTCTGGCGGGTGTCACCCGGTGTGGGCTGCACCCCCATAGTGACACCACTGGCAATGCACACCACTGCAAGCATTTTTTGAATTTTTGAAAGTTTGAATACTGAATTATATATACAATTACAGCATATGGACTGTGCAGAAAATAGAACGCTGCCAATTATGTTGAACAAACTGAGCTGCCTATGTGCAAGAGCCCTTTTAGGCACTTGTTACCAGGGGCACAATGCAATTGGCTGAAAATGCTGATCGGTGCCGACCGGCAGAACTTTTACGGTCATGCCCCTTCGACAGAAGCCAGCCAACGGATCCTAGATGCTTTGTCATACATTTAGTTTCATTTTCCCAGCACAAGCACAATGCACACAAAGGAAGTTAAATTGTATCTACAATGGTCCATTACCATTAGTGCATTACAATGTTGGAAAAATCCTGCACATACATTTACATGAATTCAGTCGTGCGTGTCAATTCAAAGGAAGATAGAAATACATGTCCACACACAGTACATAAATTGTGTTAACACCTGTTCTGGTGTGAAAAATTCCCAAAGTTGGCCATTCACTTCTAGATTTTTATAACTCCAACAGATTCCTCCATCCTGTCACAGTTATTTTATTCTGACAGCCAGCTGTCAGAATACTTGAACAGTGGCTGCATCTGACTGGATTCAGTCACTGTTTGGTCCACAATTTTATGAATGAAGGCTCCCTCCACAGCCCACCCCCCCCCCCCCCCAATACTCACCTGAGCCACCTCTCAATCCAGCGGTGTGCATGAGAGCCTTGGCTGTCCTGGGACTCCCTCTTCTCGTTGGCTGAGAGTGCAGCGGGAGCCATTGGCTCCCACTGCTGTCAATCACAGCCAGTGAGCCAATGAGAAGAGAGTGGGGGGCGGAGCCCTGCCGCAGCGCTATGTGTCTTATGGACACATAGAGCAGGACACGGGAGAGAGCATGCACCAGTGCCCCCCTAGCGAGTGGCTTGGTTAAGGGGAAAGGAGCCAGGAGTGCCAGTGGGGGACCGTAGAAGAGGATTGGGGCTGCTCTGTGTAAAACCATTGCACAGAGCAGGTAAGTATAACATGTTTGTTTTATTTAAACTGACAGACACCAAGTGTAGCGAACACTCATCATTGGAGGTTCTGCATTTAAACACAGAAAATGGGTCTAATCCATTCTCATTCTACCAGAGAAAATAAAAATTGGTTTGAGTTTTGGGGTAAAACTGATTCGCTGTGCAGTGAAGGGTAGCTCTAGATCTAGAACATTTGTGCATTCTACATGTGTGCCCAGGAATTTGACACCAGTCTTAGCTATTGATGTATAAATTAAAACTTCCTAATTGTTATACTTAATCTTTTTGTTGCTGCAGGAATAGCTTCATGTACATTGAAATGGCTTTCCTTTTGGTTTCCTGTTGCTATTATTAGGTAGACAGAGTGCAAATGTGTTACGTCAGACAGAGTTGAAGGGAGCTAAAGATTTAATGCTCAGACCCTGTCAGCTGCATAGCAGGTGCACACGGATAGATGACCCTGTCAGTGCTCCCTCAGTACAGTTGTTCAGATCTGTGATAACATCACCTCATTCCTCTCACAAGGGCATCCCGCTTCAGCAGCAACATTACATTTGATCTGCCGTAGCTCGTAAGGCAAACCCTCTTTGCGAAATGTCATCTACATACTGAAAGGTGTAAACTGAGCTAAATGTCTGAGCACTTACATCTGCTTTTTTGTTTGAGTTTAAACAACTATTTACTCCAGATTCTATTACAGTTTTTGTGTCCATGATTATATGTTCAAAATTTAATATATATATATTCAATACATCTCCTTATCATGTTGTATATTTCAATCAATCTGATCAAAGCTTAGACAATCTAAGGACTCGCTTCCCACCCTACATGACAGCTGGGGCAGAAAATTGGTCATTGTGAAAAAGAAAAATCTTTAAAATGAACCTGCGCTTTGCTTATGTAGGACAAATTAACAGAAGCACCTAACTGCCTGCCACCGCTTGCTGCTTAAAACACATCTTTCCTTCACTTCCCCACTAAAGTGATTGTTACCCCAAAAAATAAGGTACAAGCTGTAGCATAGTGCTTTTGCCTTTTCAATTGCTCCTTTCTATCTTCTACAGTACCTGGTTGATCCTGCCTGGTCCTGACTTCCCCTCTGTGAGCTGACCACGTTTATCATGGCTGTTGAGCTATGAAAGCGTAGTCAGTTTACATTCCTCCATCATCCCAGCTCTCCTCTGTATGTCTTTGCATCTTGCCCTCCTCCCCCTCCCTCTCCTGGTCAGTTCCGTGGTCAGTAGTGAGAACACAATCTCCTCCCCTCCCCACCCCGCCCCTAAATGCCTTTGTTCGCATCGTTGATGTGCGGTCATGTGACTGGCCAACTATAGTCCGTACATCAGGGAGGGAGAGTGGCGGGCGGTTACGTGACCCCACATCTGCGATATGAAAAAAGGTATTTAGCAGTTGAATTTAACCACTTCCTTTCCGGCGTATAGTAATTATACGTTGGCAAGGTGCACTCCCCATCCTAAGTGGACGTCATATGACGTCCACTTGTTTTCGCCGCGTCCCGCATTGCTGTGATTGGGGACCGGCCGTGTCCCTCGGGCCTCCGGCCTTCCGTGATCGGGGTAAAGAGACAATAAAATTGGCTCTTTTCCACGTGACCGGCTGTGTCCTATCACAGCCGGTCACTTCCGATAACAGACACAGAGCGGCATGCATGCCGCTCGTGCGCGCCCCCAGGGGCATGCAGCACGGCGATCGGGGTGCGAGCTTGTCCCTCGGACAAAGCCCAACCCCGATCACGGTAAAGAGCCAATGATATTGGCTCTTTACCACGTGACCAGCTGTGTCCAATCACAGCCGGTCACAAAATGACGGGAATCCGTGGTAACAAGCTGTTACCGGGTTCTCCTCTAGGAGAGATAGCGGTAACAGCTCGTTACCGCTTACTGTCAGCACCAAGCACACTGATTGCCCCCCCTTCCAATAAAGAGTACCTGTCACCACCCCATCAAAGTACCTGTCACAGCCCATCAAAGTACCTGTCACCTGCCCATCAGAGTACCCAAGTACTTGTCACCTGCCCATCAGAGTACCCGAGTACCTGTCACCTGCCCATCAGAGTACCCGAGTACCTGTCACCTGTCCATCAGAGTACCCGAGTACCTGTCACCTGCCCATCAGAGTACCCGAGTACCTGTCACCTGCCCATCAGAGTACTCGAGTACCTGTCACCTGCCCATCAGAGAACCCAAGTACCTGTCACCTGCCCATCAGAGTACCCGTCACCTGCCCATCAAAGTACCCGAGTACCTGTCACCTGCCTATATGAGTAATCGAGTACCTGTCACCTGCCCATCAAACTGTCCATTAGCCATGAAACTACCCGTCCACTGTCCATGAGCTAATGAGTATATCCGG
>BLSH010115771.1:1750151-1780291 GCA_018402905.1 Glandirana rugosa
CCCGGACCTGGTAGGGGTTCGACTACCGGCTCGATGTTCGTTCTCCCTAAAGAATAGGCCGGTGTCCGGCTTTCCGGCTTAATATGTCTGAGGATAAGGGATCCTGGAGTCCCAGGCTACGTCTCGTTCACTGGGATGCCAGGCACCAGCGGAGGGACCGGGTCTAAGTCCCCTGAAACTCAAGTGATGAGTGAAGACCAGTCCTTAACTCCCTATCTCATTGTCGCGACCTTTTTGCGGGTCGGTATGGGGGTGGTCATTAGCAGTGTAAGAATGTCCCTCTTGACATTTGCCAGGATGAAATGTGCAGGGGACACTGAGGGGGAACCCCAGGTAGTACCTGCCATAGCTGGTCCCAGATTGGGCACCGGAGGATTCCCTGGCACCTGAGGGGTTCCTGTGACGATTACTGGTGGGGGTATGGCTGGGCGTTTTTCCAGCGCTGTTACTCTATCCCTCAATTCCTGACCAGAAGTGAGTAGTGAACTCAAAGTCCCCTGAATCTGGGCCAGGGAGGCGACCACGGACCGTAGGGTCACTTGCTCTGCATCGGACCCTGAGGTCCTAGGGAATAGGAGTCTGTATAATTCGGCCTTTCGGCCTGTGGCCGGATAAGAAATCCCTCTTGCTTGTAGCTCGGCCATCAGCTTGGGGATGGTCCAGGCCCTCAAGGACGAAGGTCCCCCGTGATCTGAGCTCCTGGTTGGTGATGGCGAGTTTGATACATAATCTCTTATGTCGTCTGCTTGAGACATTACCTGTGAGAAGGAGTATGAGAAAAGCGAAAATGCTGTGAAGGAACCTAAATATTTTGACGTG
Organism: Glandirana rugosa; assembly: GCA_018402905.1. NCBI lineage: Eukaryota > Metazoa > Chordata > Amphibia > Anura > Ranidae > Glandirana > Glandirana rugosa. The sequence continues at coordinate 1,750,971 of BLSH010115771.1, forward strand.
CCCTTCCCACTGCGTGCAGTGTCTGCGTGCGAAAGGTGGCGAGGTTACAGAAATGAGCTGCTGCTAACAGCAGGTGGAGGTGGCATGGGAGCTGTGCAGGGCGGTGGTCACTGGCGTGAGTGGAATAACGCGTGAAGTGTAACCACCCCGAGAGAAGCGAACCTGGCGTGAGAAGTGATGGTGAAGACTCGTGTTGTTAACATTGCTGTGATGCCGTGACTGAACCCTGCCGGCTGTGAAATGGCTTATGGCCTGGAAAGACTTCTTTACGTACCAATCAGGGTCCACGAAACCAAGGCTTGACTTGTCTGCGTCCTGGTAAAAAAAAGGTAAACTACCTGCGGGAGTATCTGTATCCACGGCCTTCTTATTTCGCGTAAGAAACTGAAAGAAGAAACAACAGACAATGGCTACTGCCGGTGTATGCTTTCATGTCTTTTCTCTCCTTCCTCCGTGGCCCTGTGGTGGGCGGAAGGAGTCTGATATGATATGACGACCCTGGCCGAAATGCCATGAGGGCCTCTATAAAAAATTTTTTTTTTTTTTTTTTTTGAAATGCTATGCGGTTCCTTCCCCCGTGACCCTGTGCTAGGCTGAAGGAACTAGAAATGTTAGAAACTAAGCCTCAGCAGGAAGCATGAAATTAATGAGTGGCAGAAATGAGTGAGAGTCGCAGAACGTGGCGACTAAGTAGTTTTTTTTTTTTTTTATATACGGTTCCTTCCCCCGTGGCCCTGTGCTAGGCTGAAGGAACTTGAAATGTTGGAAATGAAGCCTCAGCAAGAGGCATGAAATGAGTGGGAGTCGCAGAAGGTGGCGACTAAGTGGGGTTTTTTGTTTTTTTTTTGAAAAGTGTGGTTCCTTCCCCTTTGGGCCTGTGCTAGGCTGGAGGAACTAGAAATGTTGGAAACTGAGCCTCGGCGGGAGGTATGAAATGAGTGAGAGTCGCAGAACGTGGCGACTAAGTAGGGTTTTTTTTTTTTTTATATATGGTTCCTTCCCCCGTGGCCCTGTGCTAGGCTGAAGGAACTTGAAATGTTAGAAATGAAGCCTCAGCAAGAGGCATGAAATGAGTGAGAGTCGCAGAACGTGGCGACTAAGTAAGTTTTTTTTTTTTTTTTTGAAAAGTTCTGTTCCTTCCCCTTTGGGCCTGTGCTAGGCTGGAGGAACTAGAAATGTTAGAAACTGAGCCTCGGCGGGAGGTATGAAATGAGTGAGAGTCGCAGAACGTGGCGACTGAGTGGGGTTTTTTTTTTTTTTTAAATGATGTGGGTGGGACACTGACCGGCCTGCCCCCTGGCAGACAATTGTTGTCAACAGAAGCACATGTCACTTGGCTCCTTGAAGGCTCCATCTGGCAGATCGGTCATGAATTATTCACCATACACCATGAGATTGCCTAGGCAGGGAGCGATGTGTCATCCCCGGTGCTGTCAGTACCCCCCTATGGAAGGCCTGTATTCCCCGGATGTAACATGCTATGGAAATAGAAGAAGACCAGGACGAAGGATCCCCGACAAGTGACTAGCACCATCCTGCAGATCTGATTCATCCTCATGACTTCCATCAGAGCCTGCTTCATAGTGCGGGGGGGATGGGGGCAGTAAGCCAGGCTGAGCTGCTGGTGTGCAGGGGATGGATGGATGGATGGAGCACTGGGCTGCTGCTGGAGGACTTTTCCCGCTGTGGGTGCTCTTGTGCTGGACTGACAGCGCTTCTTATGCGGATGAAACCCGGGAACCGTGGCCATCCTTGCTGACCCTGGTGATGGAGTCACATATCCTCGCCAGTGCCGGGGAGCCCGCTCTGTGTCCAGGGGTGATGCTCCTATCCGGATGCAAGATACATGGACTGCCCGTGACCCCCTTTGTGCCGCGATCCCCCCCCCCTTCCTTGTCCCGTGTGTTCCCTCTGATAAAGCTGACTTACCCGTCTCCCTTCCTATCTCTCCCTGCGTAGAGGGACGTGGAGATGTTGCCGCTGCCTCGTGTGAGGAAAAACCGGAAGTGCCGCGCTGAGCTGAGCGGAGCTGTTTCCGGAAGAAGCGCGGCCCCTACAGGTAGGAGGAGGCTGGGTATATATCACCCAGACTCCTCCTACAAATACAGGCTGACGTGCCGTCAGCCTTACTATTAATACCCCCCCCCCCCTTTTTAAATGTGATCACATACCCTCTGTTGGCTGTGCGGGGGGGGGGGGGGGTCATTGAAGGAGAGCAGGTTGAGTTCCCAGCACAGCTAGGGAACTGACCACACTGCACTCTCATGCCTACCGTGGTCAGTTTTTAATAGGAAAGCAGAGGGACTGGCAGGAACACCAGGGATTTCACACAAAGGAAGCAATACAAAGATACTTTTTCATACAAGTACATGGAACAACAGGCATATATCAGGAATATTAAATGTCGGGTTTACATATTCTTTCAACTGCAAAGGCAGCGGGTAGGAGTGTACACATGCCGGGGCTGCAATGCTTTGCTTTGAAGCTTTTCTTACAATGCAGCACACCACAACAGCTGTTATGTGAATTGTGGTGCATTGGGGTGTTTAAGCAGCTGCAGTACTGTTCCTGCAAATGCATGCAAATTTGTTTTGCGCCTTCGTGTGTTTGCGTGTTGTCACGCCACATGCATAGGGCTGCCCATTCATTTCAATGGGATGCCCTAAATGCGGCAAAGTAGCTCATGCATTTTTTTGAGCTTCAAGCTTTGCACGTTTTTTCACGTGTCTGTTTTGCTATGTTTTTGGTGCTGTTAACAACGAACAGCACTGTAAGTGTGACACATGTTTGTTATGCCTTTCAAAAACACACACAATATCAAGTCATTTTGTGCACAGTCATGAAAAACTATAGTGTGAATGCTGCCTTAGGGTGGGAAAGGTATGAGAAGCCGCTCAACCAACCCGATCCATGTGAAGTGTAAATGACGGCCTCAGTCAGCGTTGCTCCACTGACCGCACTCACTGGCAAGTTTTGCCCCACCCACCAGGGTCTAATCATAGACATCTACGATTAAGCCCAGGTAATGCATCAGACGGCGTGGTCTGTAGAGCAACGCTGACTAAGGTCATCTTTTACACTTTACATGGATTGGGCTGGTTGAGTGGTGTCTCCTATGTTTCTTACGAACACCTCTGCATGTGTGAAGCCGGACACCGGTGCTCTAGCATATTACTGCTACCCATCAGATTGTGCAACGGAAGTGACATTCCAACCAAAAAATACTTCCACCGTGCGTTCCACGGCGCGATGCGTTCCACACAGTTTATGATCTGATATTATTCTGATACAACACCCATGCCGACATCCTAGTACACCCAGCTACGTATTGAATTCCAGAGTAATTTAGCAATAAAGTGAGCGTATATAAATAAATATAGTATGTTGAAATGTGTGATGCTGTTTGCATGTTACATTTTGAAAAAAGCTGGACGCCAGCATTAGGAAACTGGTGGAAGCCATGTTGGTACACCTTGCACTGCTCAGCGCTAAAGCCTTTTAAAATTAAACAATCAAACACCATCACAGATATCAATATACTATTTTTATTTATATACTGTACGCTCACTTTATTGCTAAAATTACTCTGAAATTCAAGACCGAGCTGGGTGTAGTAAGATGTCTGCTTGTGTGTTCTATCAGATTACCACTACCCATCAGATCATAAAGCATCGTGCCATGGAACGCATGGTGGAACGCAACGAGCAGTAAGTCCGTTGCACAATCTGATGGTCAGCGGTAATCTGATAAAACACCAGCACCCTCTTTCCTGAGCACCAGTGGGGAATCACGCCACATTATACTCTTGCTTGCAGCAGCACTGAAAGTTTTGAAAGGTTGTTGCCTTAGGGTGTCGCTCAGAATGATTGGGACAACATTGCTTTACAATTGGCCTGATGCATTGATGCCTGTTGAAATATTGTGCCAAAAGCACAAGTCTAAATCCATTATATAAAGGAACTACATACAAGAAATCCTTGTGTGTGCAAAGGAATAATAGCAAAACATAGCACACAGCATTTTTTCCTATTTCTCTCAGCTTTTACTAATTATATTAAAGAAGGGTGTACATATTTAGATCTGTTACCAATTTATTCTTTCTCTAATCCAAAAAAATGACATGTAGTTTCTTAGAATAGTGGAACAAAACAAAAGTTATTTGGAATCGAACGCGTCACCAAAAGGAAAAAATGACCATGCTCCGTGGGGAATTTGTTTTAACTGTTTTTGTTTGTTTTAAAGTATAGAAGCACATTCACTTCCTAAAAGTAGAACAACAACATTTGCAGACATTGGAAGTCCCCCACAACACCTACCATGCAGGAATGGGTTACAGATTCAAACTCATATAATATGAATGGACGAATTATTAGCCATGGCCAAGTTTAAGGAATTGTGATTTTCTTGGATAGAATTCTCGGATTCCCCAGAACGAATGCAATATCTAAGCCATTAGACACATTTCCTGCAAAAGGTGGCATTGTTTATTAGTGGGTTGGCCATCCAGCATAATGCTGAAGGGACAAGTACATTTTGGTTAAGATGGTCATTACTGAATGGTGAGACTGAGCTTTTTTTGGCTAAGCCTTTGCTTTAGGTAACTTTTATGCTTTCTTTATGTATTGGGTTACTCCATAATAAACAACGTGGCTGATTAAAGCCATTAAACAGTTTACTGTGCGTGTCTGAGTTCTTATTGATTATTTACTAATATTGGGATTTTGGGCTCCCAAGTCACATACCATAATCTGGAAACTGGCGGTAATATTTTTTAAAAATCTGTCACAGCCCTAGCAACAGATTCTTAACTTGACACAATCAATTACCACCTACATCTGTTGAATGCTTCGGAACTCTTATAGAAAGTGTCACAATGCTTTCATGAATTAGGCCCAGGCCATTTAAAAGGGACTATACCTCCAGAAGAAGTGTTTTGCCAATGCTTTATTAAATCACCCCCCTTGTTGCAATGACAAAATTTGGTTAAAGTGGTTGTAAATGTACAGTTTTTTTTTTAAAATAACAAACATACCTATACTTAACTGCTTTATGCATTGGTTTTGCACAGAGCAGCCCCAATCCTCTTGTTCTGGGGTCCCCCGCCGGCGATTTAGGCCCCTTCTCTTTATCCGGTGCCTGCACAGAAAACCACTTTCCATGGAGGGCACCCGTGCGGGCTCGCTCCCCGCTTTTGATTGACAGTAGCAAGAGATAATGGCTCATGCTGCTATCAATCTGTCCAATGAGGAGACCCACAACAGCTGAAGCCGCTGCACTCATGCATATCGCTAGATCGGATCGGCTCAGGTAAGAAAAAGGGGGGGTTCTGGAGAGACGCTGCAGCACAGAAGGTTTTTCATCTTAATGCATAGAATGCATTAAGGTAAAAAACCTTAAGGCCTAACATCCACTTTAAAGAGGCATGGGGCACATTTGGACAGCAGCATTGTCATTCTGGGGAGAGGGGAGTGTTAGATGTACTAGCAGATTTAGATACACTAACACATAGAAACCAAACTCCAGCTAATGCTTCATAAGCAGTTTTAGCAACAGTTTTTTTTTCCTTTTGTGATAAATGTTTTACATAAAGAAAAAAAGCTGATCATTGTAAGCAATGGTTTGCCTCAACACTCTAAACTGCTACATTTTCAGGTGAACTTGTTCTGTTGAAAAACAACAGACTTACTGGCAGGACCACCAGGTAAAAATAAGAAAGTCTAAAAATCGAAAACAAATGCAGCCCCCACATCTGGATAAGCTGCAATGTAATAAATGTATGCTTTTGGATTTGATACCACTTGATATCAATGGAGAGAAAAGGGTGAAATAACATAAAATATGGATGCACATGTGGTCAGTGGCATAAAGGAATTGTTTCTTAATGCCTTCTGTCCATCTTAGAACCCAAAAACACTTGTGTACACAGATCGGCACACTTCTCATATGTGAACTCTGTCACCAGCTGAAGTGACAAATCGGCATCGAAAAGAACCTGTGTCCACAAGTCCAGGATTACTGGATATATATATAGACCTCTTAAGGTTTATGTGTAACTTTACTTGCTAATAAAAATAAAATGGTCCTCTGCAGGTCATTGATATATATTGTAAGGATTATGGTAAAGGTCTTTACAGATTCTTAATATATGGTGGTTTGTTAAAGCTGACATATAGGTTTCTGTCACTTCTGGCTTCCAGCATGCTGAATGGGAGGGTCTGTCTTGGCAGACTTCTTGACTAAATAGTAAATCGATCATGTAAGTAGGAAATTACATTTCGGTGGAAGGGCTGTATACAGTGATCAGAATGCCTCCAGTGTGATCAAAGTAAGTATGATTAGAAGGAAGTCATTATATCTACTAGGAATCCTCCTGTGCGGTCTTATCAACATCAATGGGAGTGTGAGTTAGGGGAGGTGCTGGCTCCGGAAGATTGTAAGACTTTGTTCTTGGCTCTTTCTTAGGGCTCCAAATTCGTAATCATCCTGGAAAATGTTATACCAACGGTGCTATACGCCAGTTCACCTGGCACGTTTTGTTCCAAATTATTCTTACTTTCAAATTATCGTTTTTGTGGATGTCCAGGGACAATGGTGCATATTTGATGGTCCTGCCCTAAGGTGAGCAGACTATGAAGGAAAAGGAAGGCAGCGGCACTCCCTATAAAAATTCAATTTATTGAAATATTTAAAAACAAAATACAGCCATGAGTACGTGTGTGCTGGGTGTGTTTTTGTATTTTGTTTTTAAATACTTAAAAAAATTGAATTTTTATGGGGAGTGCTGCCGCCTTCCTTTTCCTTCTGAGTTTCAAGCTTCGTCTGCGGACTTGGGCTGCCATCCGATTTCCATAATCAGCAGAGGATATCCCAGCTCACCTGGAACGGTGCAGTATGTGCTCTTCTCTATGAGCAGACTATGGATCTGGATCTATGCGATTCATACCCTAATTCATTGTAACATTAAAAATAACCCTTATGAGGCTCTTCTCTTTACACCTATCGAAAAGCTGCTTAGAACGGAACAGCAACTGCCGATGCATCTTTTTATGGCGACCAAATTGACCATAGCAAGGACCTGGAAATACCCAATTCTTAGTTCTGAGGCAGTAAAACACAGCATAAATGATATTATAGCCAATGAGAAACTGACAGCTGTTTTGGTAGACACGCATGACAAATTTCTCAGTGTTTGGCAGCCTTGGTTTTCTTAACGTGCATCCATTGCGTTTTGACAACCTCCTTTTAGCCATTTGATATTCCTTACAGTGACCCCCAAGACCTTTTCTTTCTCTTCTTCTTGGCTTTTCTTCAGACTTTGTCTTTTTCCTCCTGCCTTCGGAGTCTAGATTTATCTGATCCTTCTAGTCAGTTTGAATGTTAGTTTGGCCGTTAGGCCAATCGTTAAACATGATGGTTATAGGATGTTCTGTTTTGTTTTTTTGCAGCTGAAATGCCAAATACCCCGTTTGGAATCTTATTATGATCCCACAGTCAATTTATTGGTAGACGGACTCTTGTTTTTGTTTCTATGAGGCCTTGAGGTTGTGACACATGCGGGTATCAGATTGCTGCCCTCCTCACCGACCGGCGAACAAGGATCCCCTGATCAAATACCGCACTTGTCACGAACGTAACAATGTTACTCTCAGCTGCTTTCAGCACAAAGATTTCCCAAATCTTTCCCAATCTTACAAAGATTTTGCGGGACTACCGTCTAAGTGCCAGCCGCCTGAGAGCGATTGTAACCGGGCTAATTCAAACAATTAACCCTTTCTCTACCACCACTTCTGGATGCCGGCCAGAAGACCCGTATGTTAGCAATACCAGTATTTCAGAATAACCACCTGTAACACAAGCTGTCACCGCAGACAGGTATATTCAGAGGCGTTATTTTAAAAACAGTAGCGCTCTTCAAAGGAACAAATTCGTAATCGTTGCATTAAGAGCTTTAGGGACAAAGTTAACACTTTTCAAAATAAGGTTTAATAATGAGAAGGTCAAGTTTTAGGTGCAGTAAAATATTCACAGAAAAGTTCTATCCTGCCATCATATGTTTTCAGGAGACACACTTGACGGCAAGCACTAAAAGCGGCCTGAGGTACTCATGGATGGGATGGGTCTATCACTCCACTCACACCTCGTTTTCCCAGGGGGTGAGCGTTGTGATACACAGATCCCTGGACTACCAGGAGTATGACGTCAAGGTGGACCCTGAGGGAAGATTTGTATTCCTACATTGTCGGATAGGCATATTGAAATGTGTATTGGCATGTGTGTATATACCTCCACCGTTTGATGCTCGGGTGCTCTGGCTTCTCCTAGATTTCCTGGAGGGGAGGCCGGACCTCCCTTTGTTGATCATTGGTGATTTTAATTGCTGGTTGAATCCTGGTCTCAACAAGCACCCGTGCCCGGGGGCTCCCGCCTTGTTAAGGGAGACTCCTCTGGCGCGACTGCTTCGCGAGTCGGGATGGCTGGATTTGTGGAGACATAGAAACCCCTCGGCGAGGCAGTTTTCTTGTTTTTCCAAATCTCATGGCTCCCTTTCTAGGATTGATTTGGCGTTGAGGAACTCGGCAATGCTCTCTTCAGTCTCGGAGATCTCATATAAACCTAGATGTGTCTCAGATCATTCATATATGGTGGTGTGCCTCACGGTTGTGCCAACATCCTTGCTGCCTAAAGCTCCGTGGAAATTTAATGCCTTTTGGCTCAAACTTTTTACTGCCGATGAGGAGCTGGAACAGAGCATCCGAGTGTTCTTTACTCGCCAACATGGGGCCATGCTGGAGGTGGGGGAGGAGTTTAAGCTATACTTACGGGGTCTGCTCAGTGCTGAAATTACCAGGATTAAAAAACACTCAGAGGGACTAAAGGGAGATTTGGAGGCACGGGTACACTCCCTAGAGGCGCAGTATGTGCAGGAACCTACTGATGGCGCTAGAGAGGCTTGGCAGTCGGCTCGGTCTGCGTATGAGCACCTGTTGGCCTCGACGGCGGACAAAGAGTTTTTTTTCAAAATTGGCGTTCTTTGAGGAGGGGGAGACAACGGGCCGCCTTCTGGCCAGAATAGCTGGGTCAGAGCAACGCTCCTTGTCCATTGGGGGCGGTAAAAAATGACAGTGGGAAACTGGTGCATTCACCCGACCTGATACTACAGACACTGGCAGGTTTTTACAAGGTACTGTATCGGCCTGCCTCAGACTATGACCCAGAGGACCTGGCCGTATATCTAACAGGGATAAACTTCCCACGACTCAATGAGACTCAACGTAGAGAGTTAGATTCCCCGTTCACACTTGAGGAGGTGCAGGCGGCGGTGGGGACGTTCCCTAACTGTAAGGCCCCGGGAGAAGATGGTATCCCTATGGAAATTTACAAACAATACTCTGAGACACTATTGCCCAGGCTGTTAGGGGTGTTCAATGCAGCAAGGGAGCAACATATCCTGCCGCCCTCTATGTCAAAGGCTAACATAGTGCTGATATTGAAACCAGGTAAGGATCCAGTATAGGCCGATTTCACTGCTGCAAACAGACATCAAGATACTGGCTAAAGTGCTGGCCCTTAGATTAAACAAGGTTATTACGGCTATCATTCATCCGGACCAGGCAGGCTTTATGCCGAACAAATCCATGGCGGTGAACTTGAGAAGGCTGTTTCTCAACATGCAGTCACAGGCAGACAATGTTGGACATAGGGCCCTGCTTTCACTGGATGCTATGAAGGCCTTTGATAGCGTAGGGTGGCCTTATTTATGGGAGGTGTTGAGGCGTTTTGGCTTTGGGGAGATCTATATCTCCTGGGTGCGACTATTGTACTACCGCCCCCGGGCAGCTATACGAGAAGCGGGCAGAATGTCCCTTCCCTTTAACTTGGGGAGCGGCACCAGGCAGGGGTGTCCTTTGTCACCCCTGCTGTTTGCCTTGGCCATAGAGCCCCTGGCGATTCAGATTAGAGATCACCCGGGCATCACCGGCTTCTGCTATGGGGATAGGCAGGAGACGGTGATGCTCTATGCTGACGATACCATGATTCTGTTATGAGACATGGAACAATCCCTAAAGGTGGCAATGGAGACTATTACAGGATTCGGTAAATTCTCAGGCTTGAAAATAAATTGGACTAAGTCTGCATTGATGCCAATTGATGGAGACCATTTGCAGCGGGGAGGCTCGGTGGTGGAATCCCTGTTGCGAATTCTCTTAAATATCTTGGGATCTGGGTGACCCCATGGCTTAGGGATTACAGTTTGCTTAACATTGCCCCCCTTTTAGCGCGTTTTCAGACGCATGTGAAAACCTGGAACAACCTGTGTCTGTCAGTTGCGGGCAAGGCAAATCTCATTAAGATGATCCTCATGCCTCAATTACTATATATGTTGCACAATTCACCTGTGGTGATCCCATTAAAAACTTTTAGGATAGTAAATTTGATTTATCGTACACTACTCTGGAAAAATCGCCCTCCTAGAATAAAGCTGGAACAGCTGCAGCTCCCTAAGGATAGTGGGGGTCTCGCATTGCCAAATCCGTGGCTGTATTATCTGGCCGCACAATTGCAGCACTTGATAGGTACTATGGTTGAGGAGGGGGGGCACACTGGCAGGGACCCCAATGCTTCCCAGTTGGTTATGCTACATACGGTGGGAGGTAGCTCTATCCCAACCGCCCTCGAGGCGGGGACGTTTGGAAGGCCCCAAAAAGCTTTCCCAACATACAATTTAATACAGAAAATATGGAACAAGGTCAGGTACCTTCAGGGGGTGACAGGAATTACGGAATTCAGCCCTATCTGGTCTAACGTAGCCTACCCTGAGTTAGCCAAACTTCAAAATGCAGCCAGGTGGAAAAAACACGGTATTATAAACTTGAGGCAAATTTTCCATAACGGTAAGCTGCTCTCATTCGCAGCCCTAAGGGAGGCATTCAATCTGCCGGTATCCATGCATTTCTATTACATGCAATTGAGTAATGCAGTTCATGCCCAGGGGAAGACCACAGACTGGTCGCTGGCTTCAGCACCACTGTTTGCTCAGCTTGGAGGGGCAGACACCTCTAAGGGGTTTATATCTCAAAGCTATACCACTTTACTCCATCTATATCTTGAAAAGCACCCCTCGAGAGCCAGGCCGAAATGGGAACTGGACGTGGGCCCGCTTGATGAGGACCAGTGGGAGGAGGCCCTACAGGCAGTGACCATTTGCTCCTTGAATGTGACGCAGAGACTGACCCAGCTATACACTCTCCTGAGAGTCTACTACACCCCCCACAGGCTACATGGTATGGGACTGCTCTCCACCCGACTTGTACTAGATGCAAAAGAGACCATGGAGACTTGATTCATATGTTGTGGCGCTGCCCCAAGCTCCATGTGTACTGGAAGGGGGTGGTTGACACTGTGAACACAGTGTTTAAGGTTTCAGTACCTTTAGACCCTAAACAATGCTTACTTAATCTTTTGGATGAGTTTGAGTGGGAGCATCATATTTGTGTGGCTCTTACTAGAACTCTTTTTCTAGCCCATAAAATGATTATGGTGCACTGGAAGTCTGAGTCCCCTCCGACAGTTGGGGAATGGGGGGCAGTGGTGGGAAATACACTGAGGATGGAAAAAATTATCTATCAACATAGGGGCTGTGCTTCTAAATTTGAGAAAATATGGGGAAGATGGCTGGAGGTACCGGGGCTCGCCCCGGGGGATTTTACTATGGATAGGCTGTTGGGCATGCATATGGCATGACGCTGAGACTTGGTTGTATAGGGAAGAGGTTGAGGGTGAGGGGGGAGATCTCCCGCACATTTTCCGATGAGTAGATACCTGGGATGACCGGGGGCAAGTCTTGGATGATCACTGTACATTGCAAAGAAATGTGGGGTTTGTTATGGTATGTATAATGTACCACAAATGTGGATTATGTTGTTGACACCGTTTGCTTGTCTGGACTGTGAGACATTCAATAAAATGTATTTTTCTGGATTAAAAAAAAAAAATATTTACAGAAAAATAAAGGTACAAAATAATCAGACAAAATTACAGCGGCAAAGAACAGAATGAAACGGAAATAATACTTGCATTTGAAATGTCCGTGAATCAGTGTTTCTAAGATGATTTCCTGGTTCTTTGATGTTGCTTCATTGATGGTAATTGAGAACTGACAATTGATCTTGGTAATCCTTTTTCTCTGGGTGACAAGGGGTGGAGCCATATACCTCTGGCCATTCGCATGAGAGGGTGTTTTTTTAGACAATGTCCAGGGCAGGCCGTTGCGATACATGTTGCATAATCCACCCGTGGTTTATGAAAATCATATCTGGTGATTGGGCCACCTGGCAAAACTCCCAGTAAGAAATTCAATCTCAGCATGCATAAAGCTTTCAAATGACTCCAAACATGAGAGTGCTGAGACCTTCTAGGATCCTGGGGAGGGAATAGACTAGTTCTATCCCTCCTTGGGTAACAAGAGGTGAATTTTTTAAACTTGAACTACATTCAAATATGTGTGTTTTATCACTATGGCATACTTCTAACAGAAATGATGAGTTTATATAGTTTTTGGGTAGGTTTTAAGACAGGGACAGGGTCATCCCAAGGTTAGAGTTCTGTTCTTTGCTGCTGTAATTTTCTCATAATTTTGTACCTTTATTTTTTTGTAAATATTTTACTGCACCTAAAACTTGACCTTTTCATTATTAAACTTTATTTTGAAAAGTGTTAATTTTGTCCCTAAAGCTCTTAATGCATCTATTACAAATCTGTTCCTTTGAAGAGCACTACTGTTTTTAAAATAACGCATCTGAATATACCTGTCTGCGGTGACAGCGTGTGTTACAGGTGGTTATTCTGAAATACTGGTATTGCTAACATACGGGTCTTCTTGCTGGCATCCAGAAGTGGTGGCAGAGAAAGGGTTAATTGTTTGAATTAGCCCGGTAACAATTGCTCTCAGGTGGTTGGCACTTAAACGGTAGTCCCGCAATCTTTGTGCTTAAAGCAGCTGAGAGTGGCATTGTTACGTTTGTGACAAGTGCGGTATTGGATCAGGGGGGTCCTCGGCCATTGTTAGGAATTAGCTCTGCACTGAAGGATAGTAACCTTTTTGGAAACAATCCTTAGAGACAAGCTGGTGCATATAGTGGCTCGTTATCGCAAACCGCCGTCATATGATGGCGGCTGCGATTACTAGTACTGTGAGTGCGCGCGCGCCGCCGCAGGCGCACTCACTGTGTCCGGGGGGAGGGAGCGGGTTGGGTGGACTCGATCGCCGCCGGCTACCCACGATGCCCCCCCCCGCAGTGAGAGAACGGAGGTCCGTGTAAGTAAACACGGATCTCTGTTCTCATAGAGTGGGAAGGGCGGTGATCACAGGCTTCCTCTATATGGAAGCCGTGATCATCCCCTTTCCCCAGCCAGGGCAGCCCACACACAGTTAGAACACGCCCAGGGAACACAGTTAACCCTTAGAGCACCCCCTGCAGGTTAACCCCTTCACTGCCAATGGCATTTACACAGTAATCAGTGCATTTTTATAGCACTAATCGCTGTATAAATGACAATGGTCTTAAAAAAGTGTCAAAATGGTCCGACATATCCGCCCCAATATCGCAGATCGCCGCCATTTCTAGTAAAAAATAAAAAAACGCCCCAGAAATGAGTTCTTATCGTCCATAAACGCAGCAACTTTTGCGTAAACCAATCAATAAACGCCAATTGCGATTTTTTTTTTTTAACCAAAAATATGAGGAAGAATCTAAATCGGCCAAAACCGATGGACAAAAATGTTTTTTTATTATTTTTTTTGGATTTGTATTTTAGCAAAAAGTAAGAAATCTGTTTTTTTTTTTTTTGCAAAATTATCGCTCTTCTTTTGTTTATAGCGACGATCAGAAATAACGCAGAGGTGATCAAATACCACCAAAAGATAGCTCTATTTGTGGGAAAACAGACGCAAATTTCATTTGGGTACAACGTCGAATGACCGCGCAATTGTCAGTTAAAGTGACGCAGTGCTGAATCACAAAAAGTGCTCTGGTCCTAAAGTGTGAAATCCTTCCGGGGCTGAAGTGGTTAAAGAGACATACAGCAACAGCTTCTTTCTATCTCTGCTTTCTGTTCTATCTTTTCTACTTGCAAAATGTCTGGGCCATCAGTGCATGAAGATAAATAAAGATGACCTGACTGCTGAGTGTACAACAAGAGGCCTTGACGTCAGTAACAAAACTTGTAAAGACATGATAAAGGCCCTACAGGAGTATGATATCCGAGCAGACTTGAACTCAGGGGAACTTGAAGTTGAAGGGGTTCCCAATACTCCAGAGCCAAGTGGTTCAGACTCAACAACCTCACAGGATGAGCAAAGAGGGACTGAAACTGGAATACTACTGATTGTCCCTTCTGGGCCGCAGCAGGAGCAGGAGCAGGCTAGCCCCAGATTGCCTGCAAACAGCAGAGACTCTTAAATGCAGGAAACACTCCAGCGCACCAGTGAAATGGATCCCTGGATGTACCTGCAGTTTCTGGAATGCCAGGCTGAGAGAGAGGAACGCCGGGCTGTGGCTGAGAGAGAGGCTGCGCAGAAGGAGGCTGATCGTCGGCACCAATTGGAGATGTTAAGGCTCCAACAGCAGCACTGACAGGGTCAGAAGCTCGGATCCCCAGAGCACAGGGACACCTCTCTGCCTGCAAGCCCAGCCACTAAATTTCCAGTCATGGAAAAGGACAGTGACATTGACGTGTATCTACTGTCTTTTGAAAAAACTTGCCGTCAGTACCATTTGCCCTCAGCACAATGGGCTCAGTACCTGACACCAGGGCTATGAGGCAAGGCCATAAAGGCAGCAATCATTCAGAAATATCGATTAACCCCTGAAGTATACAGGAAACGGTTTAGGTCCCTGCAAAAAGGGCCTGGGGACTCTTATATGGATGTGGTAAGCCGTTTACGTATCACATTCCAACAGTGGACTATGGGTCTGAAAGCCACTTCTTTTGAGGCCCTGGAAGATCTCGTGATTGAAGATCAGCTCCTGCACATCTGTCCTCCAGACGTCAGGCAGTTTGTGCTAGAGCGGAAGCCCAGTTCTGCTAAAGCCGCAGCAGACCTGGCCGATACCTTTGTCAGTACTCAGGTATCGGGCCATCGCAAAGCTCCACCGAATGGCTGCAAAGGGGGAAAATCGCACATGGCAACCCCTCCGCTGCAAGCCAACCGAGCCTCTCAGCGGTCTGAACCTGCAGTCCCTGGAGTCAAACCCGCTGTGACTGATAACCGCAGGTGTTACACCTGTGGCAAGCCTGTCCATCTGCAAACACAGTGCCCGGAGCAGAAGAAGACGACATAATCTGGCCACCCGGCCAGCAACCCTTCTGCTGTTCTGTTCGTCAGTGGGAAACCTCAAGGACCCAATGCCAACTTGCAGCCAGTCATCGTGGGCCACCGGACTGTAACTGGTCTCCGGGACACCGGAGCTGAAGTCACCTTGGTCAGACCGGAGGTGATAGAAGAAATGGACATCATCCCCGAGAAGTTCTTCACCCTCCCTGGAGTTGGGGGAACCCACTCCCGGATACCCCGGGCCTATGTGTACATAGATTGGGGTGCTGGGAGTGGGATGAGAGAGGCGGGAGTTTCTGAGGAGATTCCCACTGCTGTGTTGCTGGGTGCTGACTTGGGGACCCTTGTCTCCTACTATGCCCCTGCTGAGGACACCCCCTCAGAAACCTCTGGACTCCCTAAGTTACTGTGTGCAGATGTGGGTATGATATCTGGGCAACCTGGGGAGGGGGAGGGGGAAGTGGAAATGCAAGGTTCTCCTTCTTAAGAGAAAGGAGAAGAGACACAGTTGAATGTAAATGTAAATGATGTATGTGCCAACGATGTCACACATATACCTGTTGAATGGAATGTTGATAATAATGACAATGTATTATCCGTACTGGTGGTCACTCGCAGTGCTGCAAGAGCTGCAGAGGTACAGGCTAGGATTGCCGAACAGCAGGAGGAGGTCTCTGGGCCCTCTCCGTGTTCTGACCCAGTGGGCTCTACCTCTGTTGGGCCTCAGCAGCTGTCCTCGTTTGCCACAGGACTGCTGGCTGGGACTTGTGGTTCAGCCTTTGAAGCAGCACTGCAGACAGACCAAACGCTGGCACAGCTCAGGATTTTAGCTGACAGCCCCCCCTGCAGTGAATGACAAACAAAGATTTACTGGGTCAAAGGAAAGCTGTACAGGGAGAGTTTGTCAGCAAGGGAAAACAAAGCTGAATTCGGAAGCAGGCAGCTGGTGGTCCCAAGCCAATTCAGGGAACAGCTCTTAAAAGTGGCCCACGAGATCCCCCTAGCAGGTCACTTGGGGATCACTAAGACCCAGGGGCGATTAATACATAATTTTTATTGGCCCACCATGCTGACAGACATAGCTGACTACTGTCGGTCCTGTGATACCTGCCAGCGAGTTGGCAAGGTAGGAGATGTACACAGCGCTTCGGTTATAAAGAGCGCATAAGGAGAGCGAGTCTCCTGGTGCAATTTTTGTCATTTCCAGAATCGTTCGCGAATCCGTGGCATCCGACTTGCAGCCATGATGGTGGGGAAAGGCAGCAAGATGCTGCAGCACATTGACTGCAGAATGCGTTGCATTCTGCAAGATGGTCGCATCTTCATTGGAACCTTCAAAGCATTTGACAAGCATATGAATCTCATACTGTGTGATTGTGATGAGTTTAGGAAGATCAAACCCAAGAACTCCAGACAGCCAGAACGGGAAGAGAAGAGGGTACTAGGGTTAGTTTTACTATGTGGGGAGAACTTGGTATCCATGATCAGATGGCCCCCTTTGAAGTTGATCTGGCCAAAGAGGGAGAGGGTGTAAATGAGGAGTGTTAAAAGGAGAAAAAAAAAAACAAAGCTTAGCAGCCATTTAAGTAGCTCCCCTTCCAATATGGAGTCAGTCTTGCTTCATGCGTGATATCATTACTTGGTGTGTGTCTCACGCGTGATATCATCACAGAGGTCTTTTGGGACCCTTTGCTGCAGTTAATGTATGTAACTTTGATTGTGTTGTGAGAACAATTCTCTTACAAGCTATATATTTTGTGATATTTGACAACCAACTTTGTTTATCCTGTTTCACGGCAATAAAGCTTTTGTAAAAGATGGAAGTAACATTCAAGTATTTTAGAAATGTATTCATGCAGACTGAACCAGAAAAGTAATTATTTAAACATGATATACTGTAGGTATTGGCTTATATAGCGAGTACCCACAGCCTTTGCAGCTGACTGTTTGTAGTTTTAAATTAACTACGAGGATGCTGGTGAGTGTTCACATCTAAGACAGGCCTCCTAGGCGCAGATCATATTCATCATTGGGGTGGTTAGTTGGTAGGAAGCCCTGCGCCCCCTAAATACCAGAGCCTGAAAAGTTTCTATAGAGCCTAACACTGCTGCTTCCAACCTAGTGGAAGAGTTAGATAGATCTGGGTATAGCCACCATGCGGCCGTAACCAATTGGGTGGCCAAAAAATATTTTATGTAAGTCTGGAAAAGCTAAACCACCCTGATCACATGCGCTCATCAGGGTGGTCAGCTTGGATAATTGTGTTGTGTGTACTCCCGCGCTTCCACTGTTTCTTATTTCCTCTAAAAATGGTGACAGCAGCTCACACTATATACTGATCCATGACTATTAGTGGTAGATGTGTGAAAAGGTAGTGGAGCGCTATCTGTTTGCTTATATATTTGGAAATAAGGTGCTTGTGGAAACCAGCTTATAAGTAAATAAAGGCTTAAAAATAAGTGTTAACAGTTGTGCAAATCTTGATGCAAACAATTTAAATAAACATTAAGTAAATAAAGTATTAAAGGCTCACGTTAAATATGATAACACGTGTCTCAAGGCTGGACACTCAGTTTAAAAATACAGTAGAGTGAGCTTCAATTATTAATACAAAAACATAAATTATAACATATAGTTGACATTGCCTATAAAAGTATTTTTATATTTTGTGTCTTTATCCTGGAGCTGTGAGAACCTTCACCAATGTGCAGGAAATATGCTGTAATAAAATAAAGTGACTGTTCCTCTTCCTTCCTGTGTCACCCTTATGTGTTCTAGCCTCTCATCTGAGATGTGCTAGATCTGTAGCACATAAAGGTTTCTTTGTAAAGATGATTAGGGGTCCCCTATGCGCCTGCTCAGCCCTCTGCTCCCTTTGCTGGTGGCTTGGATCCCGCGGTGTTTATATAGAAATAATTTCTTATTCTCCCAATGGCTATATAAGAAACCAAAATACTCTCTTAGTGTAGCAACGTTTAAAAACAGCTTTATTAAAACAGTGTTGCTAAAACTCACATTTAAAAAACAAGTAGCCATCCTATATCCACAAGCGGCAAGCTTGTCTGTATAACTGTGTATCTTCCGGTCACTTCTGCTACCGCCCTATGCGTTACATCACGCACCACGTGACTTCTTCAATGGGGATGGTAGGAGATGTATAGAGGTGTCTTTTTATAATGTCTGAGTTGTGTGAGTTGCATCAGCCATTTTCTTGAAGTCCTGTATGTGTTTATGTATAATGCTATTGGCGGCCACTTTCTTGGAGTCCTATCTCTTTTCTATGCAAAGTTGTTGTCGGCCATTTTCTTGTAGATGGTTAATTCTATTCATAATATGGCGGCCATGTAAATGTAGCTGCTGTACAATTGTATCTTTCTGTGTATGAGTTTTTGTTTTTTAGGGATACGATCTCGAGTTGGTAAAGATGATTTGCAGTTATAGTTGGTAACTTTGCACAGGGTAATCGCAAGAGAACCGAGTAGTGATTTTCTAGGATTGTCTAAGCGAATATGTATTAAAGCGATCACTTATGTATTTATGTATATTGGACACGGGAACCTAGGCGATCAGAAGTGTCCACTCACATGGTTACAAGCATATTTATTACAGTTTGGTGTGGTATAATCCTCCCTTTCTTTAGATGAATAAACAGATCATGATTTCCTGACAAGTAAAGTGGGTATTGTGTACACGTGAATTAATTGTTTTAAAACGTGATTCTGTCTACTTTTCTTTGTACGGTAGTAAATTGCATAATCCCACGTATTTTATGGTTTAACCTAATATCATTTAATCTTTTATTTCGTGATGTTGCTGGTATGTATCAGATTTTATAAAAGATATGTGGAAATTGCATGTCTTACTGGGGAGAATTTGGAGGTACTAATGCCATATTTGGAGTCTGGCTAAGGGTTGTGTAGGTATTGGTACAGATCAGAAGTCGCTAATGAACCAGTTGAGATCAAATTGTATATTTAATGTGGCGTGAAAGTGTTCATAAGGTATATCCATTTTGTTTCCAATTGGCTTAGAGTGCTAATTTTGTGGCTTCCTCTCCATTGTCTTGTATAAGGTTCTATACCCCAGAATTTGAGATGTTTAGGGTCTTTCTGATGCACTTTCGCGAAATGTTTTGACCTGCTAGGTTTGTCAAATGTGATTGCTGTACTTGTTGACGTAAAGTTGCAGGCATAACACCTTTTGCAGGGGTATAAGCCTTTGCCAGTGAAGAAGGTGAAGTTCCTTCTGGGGGGGTCTACCATATGTTTACTAGTTTGTCTCTTAGTGTTGGGGCCCTCTTATATACCAACTTCGGTTGTTGCGGTAATATGGACTTTGTCTGCCTGTAGTATGTGCCAGTGACGTTTGATAATTTTCTCTACTCTGCTGGTCTGATAACTAGGTGTTTTTTTGTGTTGATTTTTTGATACCTGTTTTGATGTATGGTGGGTCTCCTGTTTTCTTGATGTTAAGGTCTTTCATTTCTTCCATTACCATTCTCTTAAATACTTCTATGTGTTTGTTGTCCTTCACTGTTGGTTTGAAAATAGACTTGTTCCACAGATAGCTGTGCATGATTTCTTCTTGTTGGGGTAAGTTGCCACTGGGTCTAATGGGATTGTTCAGTACATATTTTTTGATGTTTAGCTTTCGTATATATTTTTGTATTCCTATATATGTTTGAAATCTATTCATATTCCTTATTAAAGCATATTTCAGGCCTTTGTCTAAAACTTTCAATTCCTCCTGTGTTCGTTTCTTTCCACTTAGATTGAATACTCCTTCTCCAATTAATCTCTTTTTCTTTTACTGTCTCTTCCCTGCTCTGCATCCTCTTTTTTCTTTCTGGACTCTTTCTTACTCCTCTTTGATCTTCTATTCTTCTTGGTGAGTGGTTCTCCATGCGTTTCCCTAAAAAAGAATTCTGATGATTACGTTCATAATGGTTGTCATTGTAGTGTCTCTCTGTTGGGTAATTGCCATAATGTTGTCTTTCTGTTGGATGGTTCCTTTGGTCATAATTGTATTAATCATTTTCCGTTCTTCCCCCATAATCTTCTGCCCCATATGGGGCATAATAGTTGTAGGTGGGTATGGGGTATGGGGCTCCTATCTGGAGGTCTGTAGTATCCTTGTTGTTGTGGCCGATCCCTCCTCTCCCTGGGTCCATTGTTGTAATTGTACCAGTTGTTGTAAGGTTATTTGTGTTTCGAGTATGGTTTCCGCCATGTGTTCTGGGGTGTATGTTCCCATTGCTGTGGTCTTCTTCTTTCATTCCCTGGGGTGGTGTTATATTGGTGTCTTCCTTCATTTCTTGTTCTTTTTGGGGTTTCCCATTGTCCTCTGTATTCAGTTGGTTCTCTTGGGGGGGGGGGGGCTGGGTCAGCGTTCCTCTTGTGGGTATCTTGCATGGGAATTATGCGCTGGTGTTTCGCATTCATAGTACCTTACTATTTTTTCTGGTGTGGATTGGTTAGAGATAGGGTCTGTGTTTGATAGTTGGCCTTGCCATTTGAAGACTTGATCTACTTTGTAATCATTGATGTCCCTTGTGTATTCTTTGGCTTTCCTCTGTTTTACCTCATGGTCCTTGTTGGTGAGGTCTTTATTGAGCTGTGCTGTAGGTGCTTGTAAATTCTGATGTGTCTTTGTGAATATTTAATTGTTCCTTGAGTTCTCCTCTCTGTTGTTCTATTTTTCTAAGTTTGGTTTTTTTTCTCTTCGGGAGCATCTGGATTAATTCTATACCTTTGTCATTGAAAAATTTGTACCATTCATCTATTGACTTCTGGTCGGTTAGTCCATCATTTAGGGGGACTTCCCATTTAAATCTTTGTGGTACTATATTTTCTCTTATGTATCTCTTAAAGGTGTTTATGTCCCACCATAAGCTCACATTTTTATCCATGCTGTGGCCTAATTTCCTCATGAGGCTTTCTATGTCTCCATTGTTTTTTGGGTTCTCTCCATTGAGGGTGGTCAGCTTATACCTGGGGCACTTTAATCCCCAAAAGAAGGTTGAAAAAAGTTTATTTAATTTCGTAAAAAAAGCGCAAGGAAACCACTGGAGAGAATGTCTAAAAAGATACATACGTTTTTGTATAATTTTCATTTATAAAAGGTTAATATGTCCCAATAATAATAATAGTAGAGATTGCCACGCTTTAAGCTTTGACCCAATATCTCCTATAGTTGGATTTAAATTTAAGTAGATGAATTCATCTAACTCATATTATTCATATTATTATTCATAATTCATATCATGTATTACGAGCCTCAATGTCTATTGGGAACAACAAGGACTTCGTACAATTTACCTTCAGCCCAGTTACAGTTGAATAAGAATCCAATATCTCTAAGGCCCCTTGGAAGGATGGTCTGGCATAATTTAAAAACAATAAGAGATCATCTGCATACAGGGCTACCCTCTCCTCCAACCAACCAATCCACAGCCCCCTAATATTGGGGGAAGTGTGGAGTGCCTCTGCCACAGGTTCCATAGCAATGGTAAAGAGGGTTGGGGACAAAGGGCAGCCCTGTCGAGTTCCCCTGAATAACAAAAAGGCAGTTGACAGCCCTCCCCCCATTTTCACTGCAGCTGTGGGGTGACTATACAGAACCTCCATCCATTTTACAAATACCGTTGGGAAGCCCATTTTGCAGAGCACCTCACACAGAAAAGGCTTAAAGATTTTAAAAATTACAGACTGTAAGGAAAAGGTTTTCATATTTCTTATATTTTGTGGGTGTCTGGGATCAGCCCTGCACCGTAAACTATACTGTTTAGTTTAGCGCTGGAAGGCAAGGATTTGTTTTCTATTTTTTTTTGTTTTTATCTGTTGCACCCCTGACAATAAAGCTGGCTACACATCAGACTTTTAAAAACCTGCCATCTGGACTATCTTCATCCCAGGGGAGGTTATCCCCCACTTGGGCAATCCCTCACAAATGTCTGATAAAATTGTGGAAACGCCTCTAAAATTTTGGGCTGTGTGTAAACCATATCGCCTGAGGGGGTACGCATTTCTGAAATCGGGATGCTAGGCTGTTCAGATTGTGCCATCATGGCCAAAAAGCGCCCATTACCATCCCCCAGTTGGGGCACATTTAAAAGGATGCCCATTACTGTTTGAGCTCTGTTGGAGCTTGCTGCAGAAAACCACTAACAGGCTGGAGTGTATTGCAGGGACTTGTGGCTGCGTGAGGAGTTGGGCTAGCTACTGAGCTTCAAACTATCAGGTAATTTCCCTGACATTGTTGTAGGATGTATAGACATTACCATTATATGTTTAAATATTTCATACTTTGGGGGTAGTATACATAGTATACTTACCTGTCTTATTTAAGACAAAAAAATCAGCATTTATCTGGAATCTGCTGTTCCATTCACCAGCCTGTCTTTGAAAACTATCAGCTATCTGATCCTCACACAGATAAGCTGAGCTATCTTTCCTTGTGTAAGTAAGCTCACTGTGTATATCTGTAGGCTCCATTCACACAGGACTTTAAAAAAAACGCCCAAAAACGTCAGTAGCTTATCAGGGATGTTTTCAGCTTTTAACAGCATTATATTACCACAGTTTTTTCGCGTTTTTAAAGGGCCAGCGTTTTTTTTTTTCTTCAATTGGTCTAAAACGTCCAAAAACGTTGGGGATTGACGTTTTTGAGTGTTTTTGGGTGTTTTTGGTAAGTTTTTAAGCTTTTGAACATTTTTACAGCTGAAAAATGTCCAAAAAAACCCCTCAGGTCTTGGGTTTTTTTACAGCTCAAAAACGTCACTACTAAAAACAGCTGATAACAGCCTATGTGTGCATGAACACATACGATAACATGATGGAGGGTTTATTGACTGTAGAAAAAAACGTCTGCAGCTAAAAACAGCTGCTGTAAAACAGTCAAAAAAATAGCCTGTGTGCATGAGGCCTTATTGTAAAACATCATTGATACATAACTACAACCTGATATCTAATCTACTATACATCTAGGTGTGCCCCCATATCTACCTATGCATCTGGCCTTTGTGCGGTGGGTGCCTGACTTTCCTCTGCGCCTGATGAGCGTATTTGATCTACTAATAGGTAAACCAGGTCTCAAAATTTCAAGTCCTGAGCTACTAGCCGGGCCTTAAGGGTTACTCGCCACCAGTTGCCCCACCCAACCCTTACCATGCCCCGTCCCCAATCCAGTCCCTTAACATGCCCTCATAAATTTTTATGAAATGACACTTAAATGTTTTATGCAGAATTAAGTTACAAAAGTGAATATTAACAACATCAACTTTATCAGTGCAGCCTCACCAGTGCAGCCTATCAGTGCAGCATCACTAGTGCCCATCAGCGCAGCCTCATCAGTGCACATCAGCGCAGCCTGACCTGTGCCCACAATGCAGCCTAACCTGTGCCCACAATGCAGCCTGACCTGTGCCCACAATGCAGCCTGACGTGCCAACAATGCAGCCTAACCTGTCCCCACAATGCAGCCTGATGTGCCCACAATGCAGCCTGATGTGCCCACAATGCAGCCTGACATGCCCACAATGTGGCCTGGCGTGCCCACAATGCAGCCTAACCTGTAACCACAATACAGCCTGATGTGCCCATAATGGAGCCTGATCTGTGCCCATCAATGCAGCCTAACCTGTGCCCACGATGCAGCCTGACCTGTGCCCACAATGCAGCCTGACCTGTGCCCACAATGCAGCCTGATGTACCCACAATGCAGCCTGATGTGCCAACAGGGCAGCCTAACCTGTGCCCACAATGCAGCCTGACGTGCCCACAAGGCAGCCTAACATGTGCCCACAATGCAGCCTGATATGGCCACAATG
The DNA here is from genome assembly GCA_018402905.1 of Glandirana rugosa. Classification (NCBI taxonomy): domain Eukaryota; kingdom Metazoa; phylum Chordata; class Amphibia; order Anura; family Ranidae; genus Glandirana; species Glandirana rugosa. The sequence continues at coordinate 1,775,132 of BLSH010115771.1, forward strand.
CAGCCTTACGTGCCCACAATGCAGCCTGACATGCCCACAATGCAGCCTGATGTGCCCACAATGCAGCCTGACGTGCCCACAATGCAGCCTGAAGTACCCACAATGCAGCCTAACCTGAGGAGATCAGGGGAAGAGGAGAGCGGAGATTACCCGCTGTAAGAGCTTTCATTTGAATCACTCCTGCCGGCGGAGTTAAATGGGAGGCAGCCCACGCTCACCAGCCCTCATTTTGCACTTGCAAAATGCGAGTAGGTAAATGCAAAATTTGAGGACTGAAGTAAACTATGTGTTGTCCATAGACTCTAAACAATGTTGCTGATGTAATATATGTATTTTCATAGCTATTGTTGTTCTAACAATATTTTTCTTGCCCCTTTCCAGGGTAGAAAACATACGTTAACCCTCTACGATCCTGAAGAAGCGTAGACAAAAACGTGAAACATGTTGAACCTATATGTTATCTATCTGGAGGAGCCCCACCCCTCAACAGCCACTACAGTAATACCATACCGATACATAAGCCTGTAGCGCTATTGTACTGTTATCCACAATATTTTGGAGGCTCCCTACTTGTTAGTGAGGACTGAAAACACCTTTTTTTTTTTTTTTAATATTTAAATAAAATGTGTAATTTTTTATAAAACTTACCTCTGTGTATGGTGCCTGTAAAGTCCCACATATATCCTTTGTCGTTTTGAAGTAACTACCTGCCCCTATTGAAATTATGGGCAGACAGCTATACTGACAGTCTGCAGGAACCTTATATTGCACCCACACACACTTGTGCTTCACACAAGCCTAAGAAAAAAATAAATAAATGCATTTTTTTTTATCTGCAAAAAAAAAATGCATTTATTTTTATTTATTTTACAGGTGAACCTTATTCTTTAAATGTGGTATAACTATAGACCTGACCTGTGTGAGACATAGTGCTTCTCTTCCTCAAAGTCCGACACCTGGGTTTGTATTCCTGAGCCATTTAAGCTACGAATGTTTCCGTTAATAAATGGGAAGATTCAGTATGAGGGACAAAGTAAATCTGTGTGGGCATATTGTAGTAGAGATTTCTCCAGACTCGTAATGTAGAAATCATAAGGAGCCTGGCTAATATCAGCAGGAGCCAATTTGTGATATGAAATGCTCCTTTTTTTAAGTCAAGTTCAGGTCCTGGTTAAAAGACCAGATAATTTTGCCTCCTTTTCTTGAACATAGCCTTGCCTTTACTCCAGTTCTACTCTGTCTCCCTCATTGGTGGCCTTTCCTGGGGGTGTTTACTTTCCCTTCAAGGGTCCTATGGAGCCACCCTGGCCTGTGGTTTCCTGGTAGAGAGTAGAGCTTGTATGTATATGCTGTGTGCGTCCATACAAACACACAGCCCTATGACAAGACGCGCTCCTGTTCCTTCCTCGAAGCTAGTTGAAGGACAGCTGCTGGTGCCTGGGCTGTTCCTTAGATACCCGATACACGTAGTTCAGGGAGAGCTGTGCTGAGTGACCCACAGCTAGTGGCGGTGAATAGTATATTAAAGAGATGTTTTTGCCCACATATGTAGAAAATGATATACTAGGGAATGTTGACTAGGTTGTTTAGATTGCATTCTTTAAAACATGGAAGCAATTAAAGAGGAGCTCCAGGCACCTTCATAAAAAGGTCAAATACTGTAGCTGCTGACTTTTAATATTAGGACATTTACCTGTCCTGGAATCCAGCAGTGTATTCACCCCAGCCGATTTTTCAATCAGCTCTCGGGTGCTGCCACCATTTCTTGTAAGGGAAACCGGCAGTGAAACCTTGCAGCTTCATAGCTCCCTACTGTGCATGCACGAAGCGTGCTGTGCTTTGTGAATAGCGGGGTGGAGCTCCGATTTAATACTAATTTTAAAATTTTACTCTGGGGAGAAATAAAAGACACAAATTAATGCTGCCTTGTAAACACTAATACATCAATTATATCAAGATTAGTGCACTCGAGACCAAAAGAATAAAATCCCTCACTTTAGCAGCAGCTGAAAGAAACTCTGCAACCCAGCAGAGGAAAATATCAGGGAGAGCTGTGCTGAGTGACCCACAGCTAGTGGCAGTGAATATTATCTTAACCACTTGCCGACCGTCAACCACATATTGACGGCGACAAGGTGGCTCTCCTGGTCAAACCAGTGTCCACCGCCTGTCACCCGTCACCCAGTGACCACCGCCTGTCACTGTCACCCAGTGACCACCGCCTGTCACCCATCAGTGACCACCACCTGTCAGCCGTCACTCATCAGTGACCACCGCCAGACACCCATCACACATTAGTGACCATCACCTGTCACCCATCACCCAGTGACCACCAACTGTCACCCGTCATCCAGTGACCACCGCCTGTCACCCATCACTCAGTGACCACCACCTGTCACCCGCCACTCATCAGTGACCACCGCCAGACACCCATCACACATCAGTGACCACCACCTGTCATCCATCACCCATCAGTGACCACCACCAGTTACCCGTCACCCATCAGTGACCACCGCCTCTCACCCATCAGTGACCACCACCTGTCACCTGTCACCCATCAGTGACCACCGCCAGCCACCCATCAGTGACCACCACCTGTCACCCATCAGTGACCACCATCTATCACCCATCAGTGACCACCGCCAGACACCTGTCACCCATCAGTGACCACCACCAAGCACCCGTCACCCATCAGTGACCACCACCTGTTACCCGTCACCCATCAGTGACCACAACCCGTCACCCATCAGTGACCACCACCTGTCACCCATCGGTGATCACCACCAGACACCCGTCACCCATCAGTGACCACCGCCTGTCACCCATCAGTGACCACCGCCAATCACCCGTCAGTGACCACCGCCAATCACCCGTCAGTGACCACCGCCAATCACCCATCAGTGAAAGTCACCTGCCATCCATCGCACAGCCAGTCAGTGAACCTCACCTGCCATCGATAGCACATCCCATCAGTGACCGTCACCTGCCACCCATCTGCCACCCGTCGCACAGTCAATCAGCTACCGTCGGAGGAAGAATGGGTTCCTCCTCCTAAAAGGGCACGGCACTCTGGAAACCAGGCAGCCGCCAGCAACCAGGATCACATTGCCAGGCCAAGTACCAGCGCTGCCGCTAGCAACCGTGATCACATTCTGAGGCCCAGTACCAGCACTGCCGCCAGCGATAGGCCCCGGGAACAAATGCCCAGTACCAGTGCTGCCACATCATGTCCCCCAAGAGCCAGGGCTGCTACACACCTCCCAGAAGGTCTTGCCAACCCAACATGGCTGCCTTCCAGCTCGGGAGCAGCAAGAATTCCCCCTTTCACCACACAACCAGGTGTGCAGGTCAATGTCCAAAACTTCAAAGAAATTGATTTTTTTTCTCTATTTTTGCCCGACACTTTTCTTCAGATGATCGTGGACCAGACCAATTTATATGCCCAGCAATTTATTTCAAACAACCCCCAATCCTCATATGCCCGTCCATTTGAATGGAGAGATGTCACCTTGCAAGAGTTCAAATTGTTTATGGGCCTCACCATAAACATGGGGATTACAAAAAAAATGAACTAAATGCCTACTGGTCCACCCACCCCATGGCCATGTATTCTTCTGTAATGTCCAGGTCCCGATACCAATTGATAATGAGATTCCTTCATTTCAGCGACAACACTCAGTGCCCTCCCCGTAATCATCCAAATTACGATAAATTAAATAAAATTCGACCACTCATAAATTTCTTTTCCCAGCAATTTTCAGAACTCTATGTCCCCGAGCAACATATTTGTGTTGATGAGTCCCTGGTACCCTTTTCAGGCCGGCTAGGAATAAAACAGTATATTCCTAGCAAAAGAGCCAAATATGGAGTGAAATTATATAAACTTTGCGAGAGAGCCACGGGATATCTGTATGCATTCCACATATATGAAGGAAAAGATTCCCAGCTCCAGCCCCCTGAGTGCCCGAACTACATGCGCACATCTGGAAAAATTGTATGGGACCTGGCCTACCCACTGCTCAACACAGGATACCATATATATCTGGACAATTTTTACACCAGTTTGCCCCTTTTCAAGCATCTGTACATTGTTAATACCCTGGCCTGCAGAACCATAAGAAAGAATAGGAAGGGCTTTCCACAATCTATTGTGAACAAGAAATTGCAAAAGGGGGAAAAAGCAATGTTGCAATGCAACAAAGTGCTGGCCTTGAGGTGGAAGGATAACCAAAATGTTCACATGATGTCCACCGATTGTTGGAAACACCACCTAGGGGAGTGAGCCCTGTTGCCGTCATCCCTATTCTGCAATTGTTGAGTGGGACCCCCTCACGTGGGATTGGGATTTTTGCAGGCACACTGAATAGTGAATCGTTTTATATAAAAATTATAAAGGTTTAATGGTATACATTAAAATATACAATACAGTATTACATATCATTTAAAACAACAAATGGGTACATATATTGACAAATACGTCTAGTAACTGTAGTTTGTGGACACTCCTTGGCCCGACGCGTTTCAGGAGATTCCCTTCTTCAGGGGCCGTGATTGGGAGATTCACAGTTCTATAATACAATGGCATGTGTTTAGATTGACTTCAAATACAACAACAAATTTGAACAAGGAACCTCTGCAAAATCAATCGTTGTACCTTTAGAAATCACCATACAAGTATATGTAGCCATAGCCTAGCATGGTTAAGTTGGAAAATGTATATACATATATACCCAGACCACTGACACAGCACTGTTGTAACCGTGTAGCTTCTCACAGGCTGCCACCAACACACCACCCCCACATAGTCACCACTGAGCCTCCATGGTCACCGCGCCCGACGCATCCACGTCCTTCACTGAAAGGGGACCAGCAACTGCTGCAAGCGATCATGCAACTGACATGACAAATGGGAGTCTAGGAAAAGAGAATTATAATGATAATAATAATGAAAAGGTGTGTATTCATTATTATCTTCATTATTATCTTCATTATTTTCATTATTATTATCATTATAATTCTCTTTTCCTAGACTCCCATTTGTCATGTCAGTTGCATGATCGCTTGCAGCAGTTGCTGGTCCCCTTTCAGTGAAGGACGTGGATGCGTCGGGCGCGGTGACCATGGAGGCTCAGTGGTGACTATGCTGTCTCTTATACACAT
>BLSH010115771.1:1781526-1793010 GCA_018402905.1 Glandirana rugosa
GTATGTATATACATTTTCCAACTTAACCATGCTAGGCTATGGCTACATATACTTGTATGGTGATTTCTAAAGGTACAACGATTGATTTTGCAGAGGTTCCTTGTTCAAATTTGTTGTTGTATTTGAAGTCAATCTAAACACATGCCATTGTATTATAGAACTGTGAATCTCCCAATCACGGCCCCTGAAGAAGGGAATCTCCTGAAACGCGTCGGGCCAAGGAGTGTCCACAAACTACAGTTACTAGACGTATTTGTCAATATATGTACCCATTTGTTGTTTTAAATGATATGTAATACTGTATTGTATATTTTAATGTATACCATTAAACCTTTATAATTTTTATATAAAACGATTCACTATTCAGTGTGCCTGCAAAAATCCCAATCCCACGTGAGGGGGTCCCACTCAACAATTACATGATGTCCACCATCCATGACGACACCACTGTCAAGGTTCCGAGAAGAAGAGGTCCCATTCAAAAGCCAACCTGCGTCCAAGATTATAATCTCTACATGGGGAAGGGGGTGGTGGATTTCAACGACCAAATGATCCAACCGTATTTGGCAATAAGGAGGTCCCGGTTCTGGTACAAGAAGATAGCCCTTTATCTAATTCATTTGGCCATGTATAATGCCTACATAATCTTCAGTAAATCCACAGAAAACCCTGCCCCTTCCTAAAATTCGTAGAAGAAACTGTTATGTCCCTCATTTATCCAGAAAGCCCCCCCCCCCCCCAGAAAACCTTCGCTCTGATGCGGTTAGCCGACTTCATGAGCGCCACCTGCCGGACAACATTCCCCCATCTGAAACAGGCCGAAGACGTCAAAAAAGATGTAGAGTATGCAGCAAGAGAGGATTCCGCAAAGATACCAGCTTCCATTGTCCACAGTGTTCCTCCAAACCTGGCCTTTGCATTGGTGAATGCTTCAGAGTGTACCACGCATCCATAAAATATTAGCCCATATATTACCCAATTTTTATCATCTGTGCTGACCATTTTCATGCTTCCCCAAATAACCATGCCACTTCCTTCCACGTGAACTGACCCTGGCCTGTTTTTCTACTATGCTTCTGCCTAACGTTTGGACTGCTTGCACGTGAACTGACCCTGGCTTGTTTTATCAACTACACTTCTGCCCACTGTTTGGACTGCTTGCACATGCACTGACCCTGGCCTGTTTTATCAACTACGCTTCTGCCTACCGTTTGGACTGCTTGCACGTGAACTGATCCTGACCTGTTATCGATTATGCTTTTGCCTACCACATGGACTGATCTATTGCCCTGCTACAGTAGTACACAGGAGTCTCACATATGTGAGGGGCACCAGAATTTGTTTTTCCGGACGGATGGAGAAAACAAATTTTTTGTTTACTCCGGGTTTTGTAATTTCCGGATTAGGGACTGGTTGCCTGGAGACTTCAAAGGGAAGGGTAAGAGAAGCCTCTACCCCTGTGCCCCTGTGCACAGGTCTTACCCAAATGAGGCCCTCAGCCTGATGCTGACTTAATGCCATCATGCCTCTGCTTGCTGCATGACCTGACCACACCTCTGCCTGCTACCTAGACTACGGAAGAAATTAGCTGGAGCAAGAGGCAGCATATTTATGAAGGGCTGGAGAGCTGTACAGTGAGTGACTGCAGGTAACAATGTACCAGGACCAATGTTATGTCTGTCTGGACAATTTCTATGGACAAATGCTTTGGCTGTGCTGACAATGTCCTTGTACTAACTATAGGCCATATTCCTGCCTGCTGCCTGGATAACTACTATTGCCGTCGCTAAGCACATCCTTGCCTGCTGCCTGGATGCAGCAGGCACATCCTGCCGATGCTCTCCTCAGTGGACACTATTAAAACCACAGTTAATACTTCTTTTTTACCCTTTCCTCAATAGAACTTATTTTGGAGTGTAATTCTTGCTATGTACATGCTATGTGATGATGTGTGGTTCTCAGGAGATTATATGTGTAATTTATGCTCCTAGAATGGCTGATGGTACTATTTGGATGTTGGGCCTCTGTATGTACCCAGGTTGTGTAAAAGTCTTACACATGTGGTATCACCATATTCGGTAGGAGTAGCACAATGTATTTTGGGATGTAATTTTTGCTATGTACATGCTATGTGTTGGAAATATGTTATAAATGGACGACTTTGTGTAAAAAAAATGTGTTTTAATTTTTTTTTCCACATTTTCCAAAAACTTCTGGAAAAAAATGACATGTTCAAAAGACTCATTATGCCTTATATACAATACATTGGGGTGTTTGTTTTCCAAAATGGGGTAATTTTATGGGCAATTCCATTGTCCTGGTGCTCCAGGACTTTCAAAATTGTAATAGGTGGTTGAGAAATGAGATGTGCAATTTATGCTCGTAGAACGTCTGAAGGTGCTAGTTCAATATTGGGCCTGTGTATGTGGCCAAACTGTGTAAACGTCTCACACATGTGGTATCACCATATTCGGTAGGAGTAGTAGAATGTATTTTGGGGTGTCATTTTTGTTATGTACATGCTATGTGTTGGAAATATATTGTAAATGGACGACTTTGTGTAAAAAAAAATGCCTTTTCATTTTTTTTCCAAATTTTCCAAAAACTTCTGGAAAAAAAATACATGTTCAAAAGACTCACTATGCCTCATATATTATACGTTGGGGTGTTTACTTTCCAAAATGGGGTCATTTTGTGGGCAATTCCATTGTCCTGGTGCTCCAGGACCTTCAAAAGTGTAATAGGTGGTTGAAAAATGAGATGTGCAATTTATGCTTGTAGAACGTCTGAAGGTGCTACTTCAATGTTGGGCCTCTGTATGTGGCCAGACTGTATAAAAGTATCACACATGTGGTATCGCCATACTCAGGAGGAGTAGCAGAACGTATTTTGGTGTGTCATTTTTGTTATGTACATGCTATGTGTTGGAAATATCTTGTAAATGGATGACTTTGTGTAAAAAAAATGCGTTTTCATTTTTTTTCCCACATTTTCCAAAAACGTTTGTAAAAAAATGAAGCATTCAAAAGACTCACTATGCCTCATATATTATACATTGGGGTGTTTGCTTTCCAAAATGGGGTCATTTTGTGGTCAATTCTATTGTCTTGGTGCTACGGGGCCTTCAAAAGTGTGATAGGTCGTCATGACATTAGATGTGTAATTTATGTCCCTAGAATACCTGATGGTGCTTCCTGCATGTTGGGCCTCTGTATGTGGCCAGGCTGTGAAAAAGTCTCAGACATGTGATATGGCCATACTCAGGAGGAGTAGCAGAATGTGTTTTTGGGTGTAGATGCAAGTATACATATACCATGTGAGAGAAATAACGTATTAATATGACAATTTTGTAAAAAAAATAAAATAAAAAAAAATTTTCATTTTGCAAAGAATTGTGGGAAAAAATTACAACTTCAAAGAACTCACCATGCAACTTACTAAATACCTTGGAATGTCTACTTTCCAAAAAGGGGTCATTTGGGGGGTATTTGTACTTTCTTGACTTGTTAGGGTCTCAAGAAATTAGATTGCCCTTCAGTACATCAGGTGTGATCAGGTATGATGAATTTTCAATGATTGGCACCATAGTTTGTAGACTCTATAACTTTCACAAGGACCAAATAATATACAAGATTTGGGTTATTTTTTACCAAAGATATGTAGCAGTATACATTTTGGCCAAAATTTATGACGAAAAATTACTAATTTGCTAATTGTTTTGACAGAAACAAAGAAAACAGCATTTTTTCACAAAATTTTCAGTCATTTTTTTATTTATAGCACAAAAAAAAAAAACAAGTGGTTATTAAATACCACCAGAAGAAATCTCTATTTGTGTGAAAAAAAGGATGCAAATTTCATATGGGTACAGTGCTGCATGACTGAGTAATTGTCATTCAAAGTGTGATAGCGCTGAAAGCGGAAAAATGGCCTAGACAGAAAGGGGGTTTTCGTGCCCAGTATTGATGTGGTTAAGGAATGGAGGACCAGTAGGATTGATGTTGACAAGAATATTGTGGAAAAGTGTGTTTACTTACTATACTAATATTTGGTAAGGTGCATGGCATAGTGACCACATCGTAACTAGTGGGCTTCACAACACATTTTCACGGTGGTTATAAGATAGTACATAATTCTGCATGTTAATGTGATTGGATATGGCACCATTGAACATTTTGGATCTTTAAAGTGGTATTACACTATATATATATATATTTTATTTTTATTTCCAGAGGCTTTTTCATGCATATCCTGGGATACAAGAGGGAGGAATATTCCTTAGAGAGGACTTGTTGATTACGCATGAAAGTTCTGATATTTGGTATGGTGCATGGAGTGATTGATAGATCAAAACACACATGGTGGAATTATTATAGGGATTAAAGGAACGTACACATTTATAAATGCATTTATACGAGTAGCACAAATTATACTTTGTGGGAAAAGGTTTTCTACAGTATTGCACTATATGTATCACATTTCTTTTTGGGAGCTTCTGACACCCATTGGGAGTGAGAAAGACTTTTTCAGAAAGGATACAAGTTCACAAGAGGAGAGGTCCATTGGAGTCACATGGAAGGCTGATTTTTATAATTTGGAGGGTAAGTGTGTATATACAAGAACACATTTTTTTATTGAAATGCTTTTTGATGTATGCAGAATATAGTTTGTACACATATGGAGTTAAAGTGATTATAAACTATCACTTTACTAAATACCTTGTTTCGATTTTTTTTATAAAGGGTTACATTCCCTCTGTTCTCAGATGCATAAGTGTTGGGGGGGGGGGGGGGCAGCAGCACCCTGAGCTTCCCAGTGAATGGCTGTGCAGTGGGGGTGTGTCAGGACACGTCTGATCATTTCAGGAGAGTACAGTCAGTTCCCAGCATAGCTAGAGAACTGACAATGGTGTGCTCTCCTGCTTAGTGTGGTCAGTTTTTAATTGAAAAGCAGAGGCACTGGCAAGAACACCAGGGATTTCACACAAAGGAAGCAAAGAGAAGAACAGGATACTTTCTCATACAAGTACAGGGTGCAGCAGGCACATATGGGGAATATGAAGTGTTGGGGGGTAAAAAACGTTTTAAGACATATTAGACCATATATAGCTTTTTTCTTTTCAAGATTATTTGTCATGTTGAGTGGAGCACTATTAGGCCTCATACACACGGGCATTTTTACAGCTGCTTTTAGGAGCATCGCAAATTTTTTTTTACAGGTTAAGAACGCCTCACCATGCTGTTCTATGGCCTCATACACACACTGGCGTTTAGGAGTCCAGGACCAGGGCATTCTGAGGCACGGCATTGGAGCTGTAAAAATGTCTGATGCTGCTAAAAGCTGCTAAACACAGCTTAACATTGGATACAGCCGCGTTAAGCCTCGTCAGGCGTTTCTCTACCTCTATTCAAACTCAGTGATTCCCTATGGGAGCCCATTGATTTTAATAGAATACACGATGATCCGACTTCCACAGCGCAGCTTGTGTGCAGAGAATCTTGAAGGGGAACCCCTCACCAAAATGAAAAAAAATGGCGTGGGGTTCCCCCCAAGATGATACCTGACCCTTATTCGTGCATGCAGCCCATCTGGTTAGGAAAGGTGGTGGGGGTGAGTGAGCGCCCCCCCCCCCTCCTGGACCATACCAGGCCACATGTCCTCAACATGGGGGGGTGAGTGCTTTGGGGCGGGGGAGGCTCTGCAACCCCCCACCCCAAAGCACCTTGCCCCCATGTTGATGGGGACAAGGGCCTCTTCCTGACAACCCTGGCTGGTGGCTGTCGGGGGTCTGCGGGCGGGGGGGCTTATCGGAATCTGGAAGTCCCCTTTAACAAGGGGGGCCCCAAATCCCAGTCCCCCACCCAGTGCGGAGGGAGCTGCCATGTTTCTTCTTCCATGTTTGCTGGCTCCGGCGCTGGGAGTGGCCGGAGCAGTGAGACATCACTCCTGCACATGCGCGTGGAAGTTCTTCTTTTTCCAGGAAGGAGCTCTGTTTTTCCGACAGCATCCCCAGACCTTCAGATCGCATGCACTGCTGACGTCAGTGGCTGCTTGCAGGGGGAATATCAGTTTAGGAGATATTCATTTTACCTACAAGTAAGCCTTATTACAGGCTTACCTGTAGGTAAAAATGAGAGTTGGGGGGATACAACCGCTTTAAATACACAAATTCATATAAAGGCATATACACTGGAAAATACACTAGGACAGAATAAAAAGAGTCCCACAAGACGTAATGAGAAAACAGGAAGAGCTCCTCAGGTCATCACCATCAAATAAGGATGGGCTCGGGCTTGTTCGGAACCAAACGTGCCCGAGCCCTCCAGGTGGTGAACCTTGCACTGCACCAATCACAGGCAGTGAGACATTTCCCTGATGCGCGGCTGCAGCGATCGGGGAAATTTCACACTGCCTGTGATTAGCGCAGTACGGGGTTCACTTGTTGGCGGGCTCGGGCACGTTCGGTCCCGAACGAGCCAGAGCCCATCCTTACCATCAAACACTTGTAAGGTCTCCCAGGTGTCATTGGTCACACACAAGGAAGGAGCAGCAGTCTGGGGTGGGGCTATGACAGACTGGGTTTAGAGGAAATGGGTTGAATAATGCAGGCCATCAGACTGAGGACATCCAAAAGTGCAGCAGGGGACATCTCTGGATTAAAGGCAAATATTGCAGCAAAATCTTCAGCAAAGTTTTGTTTTCATCATTCCATGGCTGTTCATTTTTTATTTTTTTTTTGCCTTAACTTTGGTGTAGGAAGGAGAGATATGAGAATACATTTAATTGAGACTTAGAGGACAATCAGTGCAGTGTATGGAAGATTTAAAAGGGTATCATAATAGGATACACTGAGGGAAAAGGTAAAATATGGACCCTCATCAATACAAGGGAGAGGTTGGAGGGTACTTAAAGCAATAGCTGCTTTTTTTTTCTTTTTTGTTTTAATATAACAAACGTTATACTTACCTGCTCTGTGCAGTGGTTTTGCACAGAGCAGCTCCAGTCCTCTTCTTTTCTGGTCCCCCGCCTTAGCTCTTGGTTCCTCCCCCTCAAGTAATGCTCCCAGAGAAAGCTGTTTGCCCTGGGGGCACCACTGCGTACTTGTTCCCGAGCCACTGCTCTTTGTGTACACGAGGGTATGTTCAAACTGAAAGCGGGTTTGAAATTGTACGAGTTCAGCTGAACTTGCCCGATTTTAAACCGCATTTCAGTGCAAGTTTGGGGGTAATGTGAAAGACATCTGTGCGGGTTCATGCAGAGATGTCTATTGAAATGGGGGGGGGGGGGGCCGGGTGAAGTCACTACACACAGCAGGTTTTTTACCTTCATGCATAGAGTAGGGGAAAGTCAGAATTCTTGTTAAAGTAATTGTAAAGGCTTGTTTTTTTTTTGTTTTTTTTAAATAACGAATATGTTATACTCACGTGTTCTGTGCAGTTCGTTTTACACAGAGCACAGATCCTCCTCTACTACAGTCCCTCTTTGGCTTTCCTGGCCCCTCCTCTTATCGAGAGCCCCCTCAGGCAGCAGCTTCCTATGGGGGCACCTGAGCTGAGTCAGAGCTCCGTGTATCCATTCAGACACGGAGCCCTGACCCGCCCCGCCCCCTCTCTTCCCTGATTGACTTTGATTGACAGCCGTGGGAACCAATGGCACCGCTGCTGTGTCTCAGCCAATCAGGAGGAGTGTCCTGGACAGCTAAGACACTGGCGGACATCGCTGTTGAGGGAAGGGACTCAGCTAAGTATTAGGGGGTGCTGGGGCGGCTGCTGAACACAGAAGTTTTCTATCTTAATGCATAGAATGCATTAAGATAAAAAAAAACCTTCTGCCTTTACAACCCCTTTAACTTTTTGTTTCTATCTGTGCCCTTGTGGCAGTTTCTCCTTCACTTCCAGCAACCAGAACAGGAAGCTGAATACATGTCTTCAACCGAATCTGGGATAGCTGTACCAAATAGGAGGTATCTAATAATACTTTTTCACTCTATCAAAAACAAAAAAACAAGATTTAGGGAGTACAGAGAAGCCAGAGAGCGTTCAACAAATAGATATGTTTCATTAGCACAGATGCTTTTTTGTTGCATTTCATATATTGCATATCTCATAAGCGTGTGTTAATTTGCAGTTGCTTTAGAAACTATAGTTGCTATAGTGAATATGTGAAAAGTGAGTTTATAACTCTTACGTTATCTGTTATGAAGACATAGCTTAATTTATCCAAGAGGTCAGATTTGTGCTGGTGACATATTTTCTCTGCATTTTCGTGGTACCATCCACTTGTTGCTTCAGCACCCCACGTATGGGTGGGCAATGTAGATATCTTCATAATTGCTTTATTTCTGTTGCAAAGGGGCCCCGTATGCTCAGTTAGTGTTTAAATCTATCCTCCGGAACTCTCTATCACACCTTCAATTAACTGAACTATTACCACTTCCATCAGCTCATCCTCCACAGTTATAAATTTTGTACCACTTGCCCTACCCTATTAGATTGTCCACTCTTATGAGCAGGGCCCTCTTCACCCTCTTGTATTTTATTGTATTGTAACTGTACTGTCTCCCTTTATATTGTAAAGTGCTGAACAAACTGTTGGCACTATATAAATCCTGTATAATAATAATAATAATTAATCTTTTTATTCTATATTTATTTAACCACTTGCCGACCAGCCACAGTACATATACTGCGGCAGGTCGGCTCTATTGTGCAAAATGACGTACCTGTATGTCATTTCATGCAATAGATACTGTGGGCGTGTGCCCCCGATGCGCGCTGCGTGAGTGCGCATGTAGGTCCGGCGGACTCGATGTCTGCCGGCCATGCGCGATCACTCCACAGAGAGGCAGAATGGGGATCTGCCTATGTAAACAAGGCGGATCCCTGTTCTGACAATGGACAACATGGAGATCTGCTGTTCCAAGTGATCAGGAACAGTGATCTCTGTGTTGACCCAGTAAGCCCATCCCCCGCACAGTTAGAACACATCCAGGGAACACACTTAACCCCTTAATTGCCCCCTAGTGTTAACCCCTTCCCTGCCAGTGTAATTTATACATTGATGAGTGCATTTTTTTAAGCACTGATCACTGTAATAATGCCACTGGTTCCCAAAAAGTGTCAGTTGCGGTCAGATTTGTCCACGCAATGCCGCAGTCCCGCTAAAAATTGCAGATCGCCGCCATTACCAGTAAAAACATTTTAAAAAAAATAAAAGTTCATACATCTATCCCTATTTTGTAGACGCTACAACTTTTGCGCAAACCAATCAATATACGCTTATTGCGATTTTTCTTTTTACCATGAATATGTAGAAGAATACATATTGGCCTAAACTGATGAATGAATTTGTTTTTTTGTGTTTTTTTTTGGATATGTATTATAGCAGAAAGTAAAAATTTTTTTTTTTTTCAAAATTGTCACTCTTTTTTTGTTTATAGTGCAAAAAATAAAAAACGCAGAGGTGATTAAATACCACCAAAAGAAAGCTCTATTTGTGGGGAAAAAGGACATCAATTTTGTTGGGGTACAATGTCGTATGACCGCGCAATTGTCAGTTAAAGCGACGCAGTGCCTTATCACAAAAAAATGGCCTGGTCATTAAGGGGGTAAATCTTTCCGGGGCTAAAGTGGTTAAATAATATTGCTGAATAGTTCACTCTAAGAAATCAGAGATAGGAGATTTCACCATGCTAACGACCCTTGCTATGGGATTAACATCTCAAATCATAATTTGTACTCGGAATCTTCAGAATGAAATGGTGAAACATAAATTAGACATAATTAAAAGGGACAGAGACCTGAAGTGTGCCGTGGTCATGAAGGTCAGTATGCCTTAAAGGGGGCATACCTAGTGTAGTTGTAAAAAGAATTATAGAAATTAAGGGCTAGGGAGGGTGGGAGAAGCGCTCCCAGGAAGCCGTGGATTAGGAAGGAGGAGGCTGGGTTATATGTGCCCCAGACTCCTCCTACAAATACAGGCAGGCCTGCGGCCAGCCTTAACATTTGTACTCGGAATCTTCAGAATGAAATGGTGAAACATAAATTAGACATAATTAAAAGGGACAGAGACCTGAAGTGTGCCGTGGTCATGAAGGTCAGTATGCCTTAAAGGGGGCAAAAAGACACGGATAGGAATAAGTGACAAAATTGTTTATTATAGCAAGACAGAAGCTAATCAACCAACCGAGCAAAAGCACTGGACATCTCGGAAAAAGGTTCGGGGATATATCTGATGTAACAAAAAGACTTCCATCTGCCTAATTTACGGATTACGTGTGCGGGGACCCCTTGCTGAGAAGCAGCCGAGGCTGCACCAATTCTGAAGGAGTGACCTGAATACTGTTTGGGGTTTGCTCCCAGTCTAGACAGCAAAATCCGTACGTGTTTGATGAATTGGCTAGTAGTGAGAGGGTCAACGGGAAACGGCAGAAGAGGTCCATCACTAGCCTTACCCTTAAGTTGAACCAATAGGGCCTCCAGCACCTTGACCGGACACCATGCTGTGTTGGTTTTAAAATACCTGACATCCGAGCCTCTACCTGCTTGGCTATTCTTGCATGTATCTAAGTGTAACCTGAAATGACCCTGGTGTCTGGTGAGATGTTTTAATAAAATAGGCCTGGACCGAGAACCAGACATGGAAAACTCACTCGGCCTCAGGAACCCGTAGAATGGCAGATATATGGCTGACTTGATGATCAGGCTGGCATGTCCGCCGAAAGGAGCTGCGGAAAGCAAGTCAGACATATCACGAAACAGCTGCCCCGTGACCGGGCGTCTGCTAACTGTGGTAGGTGGGCAATTCTTTTGTAACCCCTTAAATATAGCCTTAACGGGGTGTGCAGAGAATAAAGAAGGATCATTGGGGTACTGCATGAACCTAAAATGCTGGACCCCTGCTACATAAGTTTTGATAGTGGACAGAGTTAGCTTCAGATTAAAGTGGCAAAAGGAGATGAAGGCCAACACACACTCCACGCTGAACCGGTCAGCATGGGGAAATAGCTCTAAAAAGGAGAGGAACGCTTGCCAAGCTGAGTCGTATGCCTTCCTAGTATTGGTTGCCAAAGAAGAGGTGATCAGCTCCCTGGCCCCTGCCTGTAAGATACTTAATCCATCCTGAGTGTTGAGTAACAAGGGCATGGAGTAGCCTGAAGGTCCGCCTCCGGAACCTGTCGAAAAAATAAAGGATAATTAAAACGTGACAAAGCGTCGGCTGCCACGTTCCCTGAACCTTCAATGAAACAACAAATGATGTGGAACTTCCCATGCAGGGAGAGCCAGGTTAACTTTCTAAGAAAGGCCATGCCATGATCGCCAGTGATTTGGACCTGCCTTTGTTGACAATCTCGACTACTGCCGAGTTATCAGACACGAACCTGACTGTCTGGCCAACCCACAGGTGACCCCAGACCTGAGCTGCTGCCACAAGGGGATAGATCTCAAACAAGGCAGAGGTCTTGTAGAAACCGGGTATGGATTT
>BLSH010115771.1:1793349-1815001 GCA_018402905.1 Glandirana rugosa
CCCAGCCCCGGACCGACAGTTTTCGACTATAAAGACTACGAAAGTTCGATAACGGCTAAGAAGGGAGGGACACCGTTACCGTACCATAGTTTACCGCTCTGGTTATAATAAAGCGGTGTTTCGAATGAAAGCCCAGGTCCTCGTCGGGCACCGAGAAGTTGTGAAAACGGGTTCGAGAGTCAACCTAAAACCACGTGACTCTTCCAACGGCCCTCCAATAGGTGATGGACCTACTGAAGAACGATTAGCTTCGCCAGGTATCTTGAGGAAGGCTAGAACCCTTTAACCACCGGCATAAAAGCCGAGAGCTCAATCTTTTTCTCTGCTAAAGGCACATTGAGAGCCGAAAATACGGCCACCAATTTCCCAAGATCGGAAGGAGTTCTATGGACCGCTTCGATTAGCAAGAAGTCATCCAGGTAGTGGATAACCTCCCGGCAACCTTCTCAGTGCACCAAAATCCAACTGAGAGCTTGGGCAAAAGTGTTGAAGAGCCACGGGCTGCTCCTGGACCCGAAAGTAAGCTTTGTGGCGAAATAATATTGGTCTCGCCATTTGATACCATGCCATTGCCACAGGGAGGGAAGAATCGGCAATAGCTTGAAAGCATCAGAAATATCAGCTTTTGACAGCCAGGCCCCGACCCCCAACCTGATGATGCTTTGAATTGCTTGATCTACGGAAGCATATTTCAAGGAAAACTCCTCGGACGGGATCAAAGAATTAAGGCTAGGTACCTGTGAGGAATGAGGCGCTGACAAATCATAGATCAAACGTAATTTATTGTTAAACTTGCCAACCGCAATCCCGATAGGGCTAACCCTCCAGCTATCAAAAGGTGGCTCGGAAATGGGCCTATAATGAACCCCTTCTCTAACTCGGTCTGCAGTAAGGTGTCCACAGCTGCCTGGTTATCCATAGGGGACAGCGAGTTAGGACACTCAAAAGTCATCTGCGGGAGGGAAATGAAACCGGTATGAAAACCTAACGAAAAACCTGAAACCAAAAACTCCCTGATTGTGGATGAAGGGTGTTCCGCCAGCCAGGCTGCCAGCAAAGGAACATTAACCCGGCTTAGTCAGGGCCTGTTAGTGTGTTTCAGGGAGCACGTAGTTTAGGATGGGCCCTGAAACAAACAAAACAGATATGTAACAACCTGCACTGATTGTAGTTGCAGGACCCCAAATTGTAGTTGTTACAGATCTGGGCCTTGCCAAGATGATGTATAGGCCGGCCCAACTTGTCTACTTGAGGAACACTGCCGGAGCTAGTAACACTGCTGACACCTGGCCGGGGAATCCCGGGCAGGGCAAGGAGATCCGTGTTTGGGCACCATGAAGTAGTATGGGAAGAAGATTGACAATTTGCGCATACCGGGGCCCTCAGACCGGCAAAATGCCTGCAGAAGAGCTCGGTATCAATGTTCCCCCAGAAAACCATTACTTGATGTTGGAGCAACACCGCCGCTGCCTTGGCTGAAAAAGAACGGCGGTAATCGTAAAAACTAGTACCACCATACTTATGGCCTAAATCCACTATGGCGTACAAATACAGGTCCAGCTCTTCCCTGCGCCCTGGCTGAACAGAACATATGATGTCTCTATACATGCTGAAAGCCAGGACGAACTCCGGGATGGATAGTTTACGACTGAGCCTCTGATCCCTGGTTTTAACGATAACAGACACGTCCCCGCAAGCGTAGGAGCGGTTGTCGGCAACATCATGTGCTGCGATCAGGAGGGATGCAAGGTTGACGTCCTTACCCTCTAAAATATCTCTCCTGATGTTAGCGGGGACAAAATGGGCCGGAATGACAGAGGGTGTGACTGAACCAATACCTGCCATCGGGGGCACCAGCGTAGGTATGGCCGGAACCCCGGGTGCTGCCGCAGGCCCGGAAGGGGCTTGAACCTCTGGTGCTAGGGGTGGTCTGGCTTCCAACGCCTCAACCCTGGCCCTCAGATCCTGCCCTGAAGTGACCAAGGACGTTAGCGCCGCCTGAATGTCAGCGAGCGAATTGGCAACTGCACGAAGAGTCACTTGCTCGGCATTAGAAACGGAAGACCGAGGAAATAATAATCTGAATAACTCGGCCTTTCGGGCAGAAGCCGGGTAAGAAATGCCCCTGAGCTGAAGTTCTGCGATTAACTTCGGAATAGTCCATGATCTTAAGGAAGGGGAGCCTCCATGTTCGGAACTTCTGGCTGGTGAAGGAGGGTTGGACTGGAAATCCCTTATATCTTCTGCTTGTGACATGACCTGTACAATCAAGAAAAGTGTATGAGAGAAGACAAACAAGAAAAGCGAGAAAGCTGCCAATGAGGCGTCAGAGTGAGTGGCCTGAGCTAGATCAAACTGTGCTAACCATCGTTGTACCTGCAACGGTGGACCGTGCAACCCTACAGTGCGGGTACGTGAAGTGATGGCGTGGCGGCCCCTGCCGATGCATGGGAACCTGACGGTGATAGTTGCGAAAGTGCTCAAGACTCCGGGAACCCTTGACCAGGTGATAAACCGGGGTGATCAACCGTGCAACCATAGCCACCCCCCCCTTACCTGTGAACAGGCGAGTGACCTGTGAGCTAGCATCCCTACCCAGCGTTACCGATCCCCTGCTGACCCAGTATTACTTACCAAACTGCAGACTGAGATCCGCGATATGGCTGAACACTTGAGCTTGACACTAAGAAAGGAATAAACGTAAACTAGAACATTATCAGAGGCCTCAGCTGACCCCTCAATGCAAACTTACTGATATGAAACATAACTACCCTCTCCTTCCTCCGTGGCCCCGTAAGGGCGGAAGGAGAGTCACCTGTACTGCCAGTAGTAATGAAATAACAAGTACGCATAGAAATTACGTATGAGATGCTGCTCCCACCTCCGTGGCCCCGTGAGGGCGGAAGGAGCACCATCTGGTATGCTAACAGAACAGGTTAAATGACGAGAACATGCGACTTAACGTGTGGCATGCTGCTCCTTCCTCCGTGGCCCCGTGTGGGCGGAAGGAGCATGATGTAAAAATTTTTTTTTTTCCAGAATAACTGAAATGAAGCATGAACACTTGGATAAATGACATGCAGCTCCTTCCTCCGTGGCCCGTATGGGCGGAAGGAGCACAAAGTGAAATAATTTTACCAGAACAATTGAAAATAGAACGTGAATACTTAGACGTATGACATGCCGCTCCTTCCTCCGTGGCCCATGTGGGCGGAAGGAGCACAGAGTGAAATATCAGAACGACTGAAAAGAAATGTGAACATAAAGAAAAATGACATGCAGCTCCTTCCTCCGTGGCCCGAGAGGGCGGAAGGCGCTCTCTCTGTCACACAACCCGGAAGGATTGAGAAAATGCTGCGTACCTAGAAATGTAAGAAATGTTTTCTCCTTCCTCCGTGGCCCCGTATGGGCGGAAGGAGTTTAAACGAGAAAAAGAGTGACATATTTACTCCTTCCTCCGAGGCCCCGTGTGGGCGGAAGGAGTTAACTGAGAAAATGAGTGACGTAATTAACTCCTTCCTCCGTGACCCCGTATGGGCGGAAGGAGTTAAATGAGAAAAAGAGTGACGTATTTGCTCCTTCCTCCGTGGCCCCGTGTGGGCGGAAGGAGTTAAATGAGAAAATGAGTGCTGTATGCATACCTTCCTCCGTGGCCCCGAGAGGGCGGAAGGAGTGTATGAACCGTATGAGTGACATGCATGTCCTTCCTCCGAGGCCCAATGGGCGGAAGGCAAGCCACCAAAGTAATCCTCCTAACCAACCCCCTCCATAATTATTTAAAAAATTAAAAAAAAAAAAAAAAAAAAAAAAAAATACCCTGCACCTCCCCCTGTGGCCCATGAGGGCGGAAGGAGCAGCCACCGAATGTCAGAAACGCACGCATGACATAACAAAAATTATAAGACCCTCTACGGACCCCTGACATGAAAAACAAAAGGTGAAAACACATTTATTTAAATTTGCATCTTACCTTAGAGCAGAACAGGCTTCACACCGCGACCGACCACACCGTGCGACCAACAAAGTATTCTGACAGGACGTTAACCAGGCTAGAGGCTCAAATCTGGCAGTGGCATGAACTCTACCTACAAAGAATATCCACTTAATATACCTGCTAACATGAACCATCAACAGGACATGAACCATACCCGACAGCCTACTTCCTATCCCCTGCCTGCTCCTGAAAAGAAAAACCACCCCTGCGGCTGAGGCATGGGGAATCCGACCCCTGCTGATGCCGCGGCTTCAAAGCTCCTGTACCTTCCTGCGACCCGCCGCCCAGCCAGCAGCAGACGAGCGTAGACCGGACCATGAGGAGGTGAGAGGAAGGCATCCCCCTCCCTGGACAGCAAGGGCTACGTGGTGGTAAGGAGCTCTGACTAAACCCAAAGCTTACTGACCTGCCGGGAACAATCGGTGCGTGCCCACGAGCCAAGAAGGGAAAAGGAGTGTCCCCAGCCACCCACTTACCACCGCCCGAACGAAACACCGCAACGCCGGTAAATTACACTCCACGCGGCGAGACCCGGCAGACGGCGACCGGAAATGACGTCACACAGAAGCGCTCCCAGGAAGCCGTGGATTAGGAAGGAGGAGGCTGGGTTATATGTGCCCCAGACTCCTCCTACAAATACAGGCAGGCCTGCGGCCAGCCTTAACATATATCAGAAGAACTGCATGAATGTTATTTCACCTTATTACAAGTTTCTGTAAAAAATACTATAACATGGTAATATAAACCTAAGAGTTAGTGGGGGTCAAGCAAGAAGAGATACACTTTAATAGTGTGAGCAAGGTACAAGTAATGGAATGTGTTCTCTTGGGGTAAGGCTAGAAATTAATACAGTATCCAGTGGAACCTCGGATTGCGAGTAACACGGTTAACGAGAGTTTCGCAATACGAGCTATTTTTTAAAAAAAATCCTGACTCGCCTTGCGAGTGAGTACAGTCTTGCAAGACAAGCAGGATTCAAGACTCTGGTGTATGCAATACCGTATGTGGCCAGAGGATCGGAGGTGCTGGTGAGGCTCGGAGACACTCGGAGATGCTCGGAGACACCTCGGAGCACCCGAAAGTGTCAGCTGTTCCTGAGCGTCTCCAAGCCCCACCAGCGACCCCGCATTTCTGGCCACATACAGTACTGCATACACCAGCGCCCCCACACCTCTGGCCACATACAGTACTACATAGACCAGCAGTGGTTGTGGAACAAATCATCTGAGTTTCCATTGTTTCCTATGGGGAAACATGCTTTTATATATGAGTGCTTTGGATTACAAGCATGCTTCTGGAAAGAATTCTGCTCGTAATCCAAGGTAGTACTGTACAAGCAAAATGGGGTTGTATCTCTACTATTAGGCCTCATTCACATGGGCCATCAAATTCCAGAGGCAAAAAATCATCAGATTAGTATTTGTATATAGTGTTTAGGAAGGTATGATGGCCACTGGATGCAGACAGATGCTCCTGTTCTTGCTTTGTACAGGCTGAGCAGACACCACTGTTCACATTTAACTGTCATTCCAGCAGCAAGAGTCTGCTGATGCCACTGAAATCCAGTGTATGCTCTTACTCACCTGTATGAAGGAAGCCTTAAAGTGGTTGTAAAGGCAGAAGTTTTTTTATCTTAATGCATTCTATTCTGTGCAGCAGCCGAACTAATACTTACCTGAGCCCATCTCTATCCAGCGAGTCTCAGCTGCCCGGGACTTTCCCTCCTCATTGGCTGAGACAGCAGCGCAGCACCATTGGCTCCCGCTGCTGTCAATCAAAGTCAGTGAGCCAATGAGGAAACCCGGCTCCGTGTCTGAATGGACACCGGGAGCTGGGGCTGACATGTGACCTGAGAAAATGAGGATCTGGGCTGCTCTGTGCTAAACCACTACACAGAGCAGGTAAGTAGAACATGTTTGTTATTTTTTATTGGAAATAACTGAGACTTTAGTATCACTTTAATTGACATCTTCAGAAGATGGCTGGGAAATGCATAGCCAAAGCAGGAACTTTAAAGCCTAACTCAAGCCTATGCTTTTTGTTTTGTTTTGGATAGAGCATAGGAAAAATTTTAAGTATTTGTGTTCCTGTTGGAGAAAATTCCCCTCAGTTCTTTTCAGGACAACAAGAAACTAGAAATATCTCAATCTGGGCTACAAACAAAAGCATAACATACAGTACACCCCTCACATTTTTGTAAATATTTTATTCTATCTTTTCATGTGACAACACTGAAGAAATGACACTTTGCTACAATGTAAAGTAGTGAGTGTACAGCTTGTATAACAGTGTAAATTTGCTGTTTCCTCAAAATAACTCAACACACTGCCATTAATGTCTAAACTGCTGGCAGCAAAAGTGAGTACACCCCTAAGTGAAAATGTCCAAATTGGGCCCAACTAGCCATTTTCCTCCCCAGTGTCAAGTGACTCGTTAGTGTTACAAGGTCTCAGGTGTGAATGGGGAGCAGGTGTGTTAAATTTGGTGTTATCGCTCTCACTCTCTCATACTGGTCACTGGAAGTTCAACATGGCACCTCATGATAAAGAACTCTCTGAGGATCTGAAAAAAAGAATTGTTGCTCTACATAAAGATGGCCTAGGCCAGGGATATGCAATTAGCGGACCTCCAGCTGTTGCAAAACTACAAGTCCCATCATGCCTCTGCTTCTGGGTGTCATGCTTGTGGCTGTCAGAGTCTTGCTATGCATCATGGGACTTGTAGTTCTGCAACATCTGGAGGTCCGCTAATTGCATATCCCTGGCCTAGGCTATAAGTAGATTGCCAAGACCCTGAAACTGAGCTGCAGCGCGGTGGCCAAGGCCATACAGCGGTTTAACAGGACAGGTTTCACTCAGAACAGGCCTCGCCATGGTCAACCAAAGAATTTGAATGCACATGCTCATCGTCATACCAGAAGTTGTCTTTGGCAAATAGAAGTATGAGTGCTGCCAGCATTGCTGCAGAGGTTGAAGGGGTGGGGGTCACCCTGTCAGTACTCAGACCATACGCCGCACACTGCATCAAATTGGTTTGCATGGCTGTCGTCCCAGAAGGAAGCCTCTTCTAAAGATGTTGCACAAGAAGGCCCACAAACAGTTTGCTGAAGACAAGCAGACTAAGGACATGGATTACTGGAACCATGTCCTTGTGGTCTGATGAGACCAAGATAAACTTATTTGGTTCAGATGGTGTCAAGCGTGTGTGGCAGCAATGAGGTGAGAAGAACAAAGGCAAGTGTGTTTTGCCTACATTCAAGCATGGTGGTGGGAGTGTCATGGTCTGGGGCTGCATGAGTGCTGCTGGCACTGGGGAGCTACAATTCATTGAGGGAACCATGAATGCCAACATGTACTGTGACATACTGAAACAGAGCATGATCAGCTCCCTTTGGAGACTGGGGCACAGGGCAGTATTCCAACATGGTAACCACCCCAAACACACCTCCATTACAACCACTGCCTTGCTAAAGAAGCTGAGGGTAAAGGTGATGTACTGGCCAAGCAGGTCTCCAGACCTAAACCCTATTGAGCATCGTGGGGCTTCCTCAAATGGAAGGTGGAGGAGTGCAAAGTCTCTAACATCCACCAGCTCAGTGATGTCATCATGGAGGAGTGGAAGAGGACTCCAGTGGCAACCTGTGAAGCTCTGTGAACTCCTTGCCCAAGAGGGTTAAGGCAGTGCTGGAAAATAATGGTGGCCACACAAAATATTGACACTTTGGGCCCAATTTGGATATTTTCACTTAGGGGTGTACTCACTTTTGTCGCCAGCGGTTTAGACATTAATGGCTGTGTGTCGAGTTATTTTGAGGTAGCAGCAAATTTACAGTTATACAAGCTGTACACTCACTACTTTACATTGTAGCAAAGTGTCATTTCTTCAGTGTTGTCAAATGAAAACATAAAATATTTACAAAAAGGTGACGGGTGTATTCACTTTTGTGAGATAATGTATCTTTATTAGCATGGGAGAGGTTTTTAAAAAAAAGTTGTATTGCTATATGTGTCTTTTTTGCCCAGGTGATGACTGCACTCCCTATTAATCTTGTAGATGTCACAGGGACAGGAAGTCAGGGAAAACCTTCCCAGTGGAGTCACAGGCAGGAATAAGGACCTTACAGAAATTGATATATTTAAACCCAAGAGCCTAACCTGTTCTATATTACAGGCTTACAAGTCTGGGGTGGCTGCATTTGTTTTTGTTTTTTAGGCTAAGTACATTTTCTGAAAGTACAGAAATATGCCTGTTGATCTTGTCATAAATCTAGTGTCCTCAAATCTCAAAAATGTTATCAGCTTTCCGAGCTATCATCTGTGATCTACAAAAGCCTCCCACTATGTAATGGAGAGGGGGAGATGTTTATAGTCCAAATCAGCAGCGCAACATAGGGTGACAACACTGCTGCTATAAAGATGCAGTACAGTGAGTGAACATTGTCATCCCAGAACAAGACGTGTGTTACAGGCAGGATCTCCGGGTAAAAATAAAAGAATGAAGCCAAAAAAGGAAACAGATACAGCCAACAGATTAAAAGGCTGATTATCTGCAATGTTTTACATTTAGGTAATTGGGTTTTGATAAACTTTAATTTTAAAAAAAGTAATGACTGCCATATACCGACACAAATCAGGGATTACTGAAATTAAATGAAACTCGCAAATCTACAAATGATAGGTTATATAGATAACTAAATCCCAGAGTGTGGTTGTAAATGGGGTTCACTCTGAACAGAGACCAGTCACTAGTGCGGTACCACAAGGCTCTGTACTGGGTCCTGTTCTATTTAACCTATATGTAAGTGATCTAACTAAAGGTTTGTTGGGCAATGTATGTCACTTTGCTGATGATCAGGCCTGTACTGGCCATCGGGACTACCGGAAGTTTCCCGGTGGGCTGATGGCTCAATGAGCCGGCCTCGTCCTCATAGGGGTCCGCGGCAATCTTGCCATCAATCACCTATGGTCAGCTGACACCTGACGGGTAGATCGGGATTGAGCTGCAGAGAAGTGCAAGGAGTGTAATAAGTTCTCTGTCATGTCCAGGGAGCAGCGTGACATGCGAGAGGAGTTATTACACAGCTGCTTCCTGCGCTACTCTGCAAGAAAAAGGCTAGTAAACAGACTGTGCCCTGATGTGCCCTAATGTGCCTGATGTGCCCTAATGTGCCTGATGTGCCCTGATGTGTCCTAAAGTGTCTGTGCCCTAATGTGCCTGATGTGTCCTAATGTGCCTGATGTGCCCTGATGTGTCCTAATGTGTCTGATGTGCCTGATGGGCCCTGATGTGCCCTAATGTGCCTGATGGGCCCTAATGTGCCTGATGGGCCCTGATGTGCCCTAATGTGCCTGATATGCCCTGATGTGCCCTAATATGCCTTAATGTGCCCCAATATGCCCTAATGTGTCCCAATGTGCCCCGATGTGCCCTAATGTGTCTGATGTGCCCCATGTGCCCTAATGTGCCTGATGTGCCCTATGTGCCCTAATGTGCCCTGATGTGCCTTTATGTGCCCTAGTGTGCCCTTATGTGCCCTAATGTGCCCTAATGTGCCTGATGTGCCCTGATATGCCCCATATGCCCTGATGTGCACTGGTGTGCCCTAATGTGCCTGATGTGCCCTGATGTGCCCTAATGTGCCCCATGTGCCCTGATGTGCCCCATATGCCCTGATGTGCACTGATGTGCCCTAATGTGCCTGATGTACCCTGATGTGCCTGATGTTCCCTAATGTGCCCTAATGTGCTCCATGTGCCACAATGTGCTCTGATGTGCCCCATGTGTCCTGATGTGCCCTGATGTGCCCTGATGTGCCCTAATGGGCTCCATGTGCCCTGATGTGCCCCATGTGCCCTTATGTGCCCCATGTGCCCTAATGTGCTCCATGTGCCCTGGTGTGCTCCATGTGCCCTGATGTGCCCCATGTGCCCTGATGTACTGTGCCCTGATGTGCTGTGTGCGGTACCCTGATGTGCTGTACCCTAATGTGCTGTGCCCTGATGTGTTGTGCCCTGATGTGCTGTGCCCTGATGTGCTGTGCCCTGATGTGCTGTGCCCTGTACTCTGATGTGCTGTGCCCTGTAATCTGATGTGATGTGCGTTGTACCATGATGTGCGCTGTACCCTGATGTGCTATGTCCTGATGTGCTGTGCCCTGATGTGCACTGTACCCTGATGTGCACTGTGCTCTGTACCCTGATGTGTTGTGCCCTGATGTGTCCTGTGCCCTTTGCCCTGATGTGCACTGTACCCTGATGTGCCATTGGCCGGTCTGGATGAAGTCCAGGGCGAAATTTTTGTTACAGTCCAGCCCTGCTAATGATACAAAGGTGTGTAATAGGGTTGATATCCCTGGAAGTGTCTGTAACATGGAACATGATTTGACATTGCTGGAAGATTGGTCAAAGCAGTGTAGACTGCAGGTCAATATTTCTAAATGTAAAATAATGCACCTAGGGAATAAGAATCCCCTTAGAGAGTACAGCATTGTGGGCACAGTGTTAGCCAGCAATACAGAAGAAAAAGATTTGGGGGTGCTTATTTCAGATGATTGCAAAATGAGCAAACAGTGTGACTAGGTAGTGGGAAAAGCAAATCGAATTCTGGGATGCATCAGTAGAGGGATCACCAGCAGGAGGAAGGAGGTTCTGGACAGTCTGGAGGAAAGAAGGGAGAGGGGAGATATGATTAAAACCTTTAAATACATCAAGGGGGTGAATAAGGTTCAGGAGGGCGATCTTTTCAATATGCAACCAAAATCAAGAACACGGGGACATGACCTCAAACTAACTGGAGGGAAGTTCAAAACGAATCTTAGAAAGTATTATTTTACTGAAAGGGTGGTTAATGATTGGAATAAAATACCAGCAGAAGTAGTGAGACAGTCAACAGTAAATGGCTTCAAACATGCTTGGGATAAACATAAATCTATAGTCAGACAACGAGGTTAGTGGGAAAACAACAACAAAAAAAAACAAAACGAAAAAAAAAATGGGCAGACTCGATGGACTACTCAGTCTTTTCCTATTGTCACTTTTCTATGTTTCTAACTTAGGAGAACTGGGCAGCATTGAGGGGAGAAGATAATATAATATTGTGAGGAGGTAGCTCTCTGATGTTTCCTTGCAGACTAAAGATTTGCCCTTGAGTAATATACTTTATAGCACAGGCACCTTCCTCCCCAACTTTCTGTCATATGTGTTTTACAGAGATAACTCCTCCAGGCCAGAATGACAGTAATATTATGTGTGCACTTCTATGGCCATGACAATAATTCTAGAAGCCCCACGCCAGGTACATTCCTATGTCAGCATGCCTACCATCTTTGCTATCGCTAAACAGGTATCTGCTTACTTTCTTAAGATCCTCAAATTCCTGCTCAACATAGAAAAAAATATTGTGTGTTTTAACTATCATGGCCTGGGCTGTATAATATGTTATTCATACTTCTAAACTTTGTTTCTTTAAGACAGTTGATCTTTATCTTTTTAGAAATGCAACTATTCTGTTTTAGTAGAAGTGGAGCAGGGCTCGAAGAGGAAATTGTATGGGCGCAGAGTATTGCAGACTGTTCCTGTATCTGTGACAATTGCCTGGTAGGCATATTAAATGTTATTAGAACTGACTTAAAGTGACACTAAACTGTGTTCCTAACTCAAAAATGCACCTTCTTTTTCACTCAGCCTCCACCAAACCTCCAAATGCCTTTCTTTGCTGCTGTGATCCGACTTCTGTTAAAGGGTGGCTGCTTTCATTTTCCATGGTCCCACTGTATGGTGGAACATAGCTACCTTCTGTTGCTTGCTACCGAGATGGACTAGGGACTATGGACTGTAATGTGCATAGGGCAGTGCTCATGACCACAACTACATACATTGCTCATTCTCATTCCAAACAAACGAGGGGAAAAAGGCGAGGCTTGGAAACTCACAGAGGACATTACAAGGAGGCAGAAAAATACAGTAAGAAACAACTAAGTGCTTGTAAAGGTTGAAGGTTTTTTACCTTCATGCATTTTATGTATGAAGGTAAAAAAACTTCTGTGTGGTGCTCCCCCCACAGCCCCCCCCCCCCATACTCACCTGAGCCCTCTCTTGATTCAGCGATGTGCACAGAAACCTCGGCTGCCCCAGGACTCCCTCTCCTCAATCACAGCCAGTGAGCCAATAAGCAGAGAGTGGGGGGACGGGGCTGAGCTGCAGCTCTATAAGTCTTATGGACACATAGAGCAGGGATCAGGAGCAAGTATACACCAGTGCCCCCATAGCACGCGGCTTGATATTGGGGACACTGGTCAAGGGGGAGGAGCCAGAAGTGCCAGTGGGGGAACTGAGAAGAGGAGAATTAGGGCTGCTTTGTGCAAAACCACTGCACAAAGCAGGGAAGTATAACTTTTTTTTTTTTTTTTTTAAAAGCCAAACCTTCAATATCGCCTTAATGAAAAGCAGATTACAGGGCCAATAAGTAGTGCATGTGTATGAATTATTTTTGGAGAATAAGGATATCAGTTAGTGTCACTTTAAAACCAAAATACAATAAGATCCTTAAATATTTACTCTGTTTTGTGTAAGACATCCACTCTAAACTAAAGGTCCTACTGAGCTAGTTCTCCATACACTAACCTTAAAATCCGAGAACAAAAAAAAATGCATTTATATTGATCAATTCCAACCCCACCCAGAGGTTGCTCTTTACACGCTAAAGCAAAATCTTCTAGACAAAAATGTAACAATAAATCTGCACAAATGCAAATATCACTATTAATAAAATAATTGCTTTGCTGTAGTTTCTACATTACTGTCAGCACCATAGGCCCTAAGATCTGGTTCTGTGGTTGATTAGTTAGTCATCAGTGGCTGAGCTCCATGCTAATAGTTTGAGTCATACGTCACCCCCATGTTTGGCAGGCTGATTCCTTATTTGGTTTGAACGTTAAATCCCTGTCTGGCAAATGGATACTGAGCAGGCTCATTCCAAGAGAGTTAATTTGGAAGATCTCCAAATGGGAATCGTGCCAGTGCAGCAAGAAAGAAGAAGGAGACTTCATAATCCCGAAGTGTGTCACTGCTGGAGAACATAAAGAGACTTGAGCGTTATCATTAAATGGGACCAGTGTATTCTGATACAAATGAAGGCATCCCTTAAGTGCTCAAGAAATCTACACTTCCTAGTGTCTGCATATCACGATGCCTGGGAAAACAGGAGTAAGTTATGCAATTCTTCACAAGCAAATATGAGAGCTACATCATGATAGCTGCTCATACAGTTCAAAGCAAAACAATATTCTAGACCATGATTTATTTGATTTTCAAAGCTAGAAACATTTTCTCAATACATTTTTATGATTCTTGAACTATTTGTTTATTTTGTTTGTTTTTTTGTTTTGCTTTGCTGTGCTTCATTTTTTGGCATTGTACATTCATAATGAATGTTCTATTATCGTTACTGTAAAGCGACAATCATTGTGTTATCAAGATGTTTTTAATATATTGATGTTTATTGCACATATATGCGGTAGTTTGATATTTGAATTTTTAAATGTATCCATAAGTTGCCCCTCCCTGCAGATACAGCAAAAGAAACACACAGGTGACCATATCCTAGCTTGACTCATGTAGCATGCCTCTTCTTGGGGTGATACAGAGTGATCTGTAAGTAGGTTGGCAGGCTTAACAGTTCCATCACAGCATCTGATTCTTGGTTTATGTTGGGGAGAAAAATAAGATGGACCCCAGTCACTTTAGTGTTTTTACCTATTATTGCTGAACTCAATTGTAGGAGAGAGGGTGTGGGGATGTAGGATACTCAAAAACACAAAAATAGGGCAGGTATTTTAAAAGTAGCAGACCCTTTAATTGCAGCTTTCAACCATCTTTGTCAAGAAGGTTCCTCAAAGTTGACCCTTTCAGGGAGCTATCCTTGGCAGCTTAGGATTCTAGGTTTTAATCATATCGTCACATAGTTAAAAAAGAGACTAATCCACCCAGTTCATAAAAAAAAAAACACACGCAAATAGATAACCTCCATATACACTATCCCAGGGGCCAGCAACCAGTCGATCGTGAGCTACCCGTCGACTGCCGACAGGTGACGGGTAGCTCGCGAACACATCCCAGTGTTGCCGACCCGGTCTTCTATTGAGAGCTCCAGAGGTGCGCAGGCACACACTCACCCAATCCTAGGCTGCAGAGGCAGCCTCCGCCCCTTGCATACGTGAAGCTGTAGAGCGGGAAAAGCCTCCGAAACAGCTTGGCAGGTGCCATAGCTTTGCCAGTAATGATCACATCCAGGACATGTGGCTTTGCTAATGCACCTTCCCTGTGCCGCTCTGCATTGAAAAACAATGTCTGTACCCCCCTAACACCCCAGCCCTCCTGACACCCAGCGCTATGCCCTCCCAACCCCCAGCACCATGCCCTCCTGTCCCCCCAGCACCATGCCCTCCTGAACCCCAGCACCATGCCCTCCTGACCCTCCAGTACCGTGCTCTTTTGATCCTCCAGTACTGTGTCCTCCTGACCCACCAGTACCATGGCCTCCTGACACCCCAGCCCTCTTGATCCCCCCCCAATACTATAACCTCCTGCGTCCCCGGTGCCATGCCCTCTTGACACTCCAGCCATCCTGACCCCCTCCCCCCAGTATCATGCCTTTCTGATTCCCCAGTACTGCCCTACATCCTACTGACCCCTGTACGCTGCCCTACATCCTGCTGACCTCTGTATGCTGCCTTACAGCCTAGTGACTTCTGTACGCCGCCCTACATACTACTGACCTCTGTACACTGCCCTACATACTACTGACCTCTGTACACTGCCCGGCATACTACTGGCCTCTTTACACTTCCCTACATATTACTGACCTCTGTACACTGCCCTACCTACTAGTGAGCCCTGGATCCTACATACTCACACTGTCCAGAAATTAGAGCAGATGGCCAGGCCTGAAACTATTCAAGAAAATCAGCCTGCAGTACCAGATGTTCTGCTTTCATGATAAACTCCAGCATCAGACTTTTGGGGGTGACCAATTACTCCCCAGACATGAAAAAAAATGTGAATGAAAGTGAATGCCGAGTTTCTCACTGAAGCTAACTTTAAAGGTAGGCTAAGTTTATATTTGTACAGTGACATTAGTTTTAGTAGAGTTTTCTAGGTTTTCTTAATGCCGTCTTTACTTTTTATTGGGGGCTTGTTAGTTAATTTCTTAACACTGCACCCTGGTGATCTTTGATCTTTTCAATGATGTCCAGGTAGATCTCCATCTCTCAAAGGTTGCCTACCCCTGCGTTATCCTATACCTACAGTTAATCCAGAGGAAGGCAAAAATAATCCAATAAAGCATGATCCCCAGCAGGGAAAAAAAATCCTTCCTGATCCCTCCAAGAGGCAGTTGCATATTCCCTGGATCAACTTTTCTTATAAATATTCGTATGCAGTTATATTATGTGCATTTAGTGAAGAATCGAGGCCTTTTTAAAGCAATTTACTGAGTTGTCCAAAACCAGCTCTTGAGGGAAACTATTACACATTTCTCAGCTCTTGCTGTGAAGAAGCCTTTCTGTATTTGGAGATGAAATATCTTTTTCTCCAGACATAAAGAGTGCCCCTTGTCCTCTGTGATGACCTTAAGGCGAATAATCTAAACTGAGTTCATTATATGCACCACTTATGCATATACATGTTGATCATATTCCCAATTAATCTCCTTTTCTCAAGAGAGAATAAAGTTCCTCTAATCATTCCTCATAGCTGAGCTCCTCCATGCCTCTTATCAGTTTGGTTGCCCTTCTCTGTACTTTCTCCAGTTCCGTTCTTCTGTTATCAGCATGATAACTTCTGACAAGTTCTCCGCCAACTGTGATAAAACCAGCCTCAATTTTTGTGTTGAGGGAGGTTGCTATAAATAGACTAGAAAGAGGGCCCTGGAAATGGCTTGCTTGGTGCCCTCATCTATAAGTAGGTTGTCCAGGATACCCTGGATATAATGTTTAGGGTCAGTTGGTATGGTAACGTGAAACACTCTATTAACAGTATGTAGCACCCCTGCCCAATAGCGGTGTAATTTGGGGCAACGCCATATAAGATGGATCAAATCTGCATGATCTCTGGTACATTGTCACAATCCCGGTGGTGGAGTCTGGCTTATGCAGGGAACAACCGCTCTTGCGCACCCGTTCATGGACCCCTGGTAGAGTAGACAGGAAGTCCCGGAGTGCGGGATGGCACGAGGGCTGGAAGGTCACTGGTGATGATGTGATGCTCCAGGTGGTCGTACAGATCAGAAGGATGGCCGTGCAGGCTGGGTCGGCAACTGGCGGGCTGTGCGGTACAAAGGGATCAGGAAAGAGAGTGGTCAAGTCCAAGCAAAGTTCGTTAACAGACTGGCAGCAGAAGTACAGAGGGGTCAGACAATCGGACATGCACAGGCGCGCGCGAACGTGCACAGGTGCGCACAAGCGTCAAAGTCTCAAAAGGTTCACCTTGTAGCAGAAAAATCACCAGGCCCACTTTAGTGGCTTCCAATGAGAAGGTGCGAGGCTGCAGGCCGAAGTATAGCTCGCAAGAACTGCGAAAAGCCCTGAACTGTCTTCGTCCCCCGCAACTTGTCAGGCAAGGGGACCTTAGGCTCAGATGGCAGCGCCACAATGTTGTGGGCTGCTGGAGCTCCACCTCCAGATGTAGAGGGGACGGAGAGCTCACGCACTGGCTCCTCCAGCTGGGTGTAGCCATCTTGCAGGTTCTTCACCGCTAGCGTGAGCCCGGCCAAGTGGACACACAGCTCATCCATAGCAGAGGGTGCTCCCTGCGCAGACTCGGACATGGCTGTCCGTTACTGTCACAATCCTGGTGGTGGAGTCTGGCTTATGCAGGGAACAACCGCTCTTGCGCACCCGATTCAGGGACCCCTGGTAGAGTAGACAGGAAGTTTCGTAGTGCGGGATGGCACGAGGGCTGCATGGTCACTGGAGGTGAGGAGATGCTCCAGGTGGTCGTGCAGATCAGAAGGGTGGTCGTGCAGGCTGGGTCGGCAACTGGCGGGCTGTGCGGTACAAAGGGATCAGGCAAGAGAGTGGTCAAGTCCAAGCAAAGTTTGTTAACAGACTGGCAGCAGAAGTACAGAGGGATCAGACAATCGGATGGTTGTGGATAGCCGGGGTCGGTGCAGGCAGATAATCAGCAGGTCAGGTCAAGCCGAAAAAGCAGAAAAACAGGTAGTAACACAGGAACAGGATACAGGAACAGAGCTGGGGCTCACAGGTATTCAGACGCTGTAGAACGGACAGCACTTTCTGACAGGTGCAGGGGGTTTAAATAGCACTGTATGGCACCGTTTCCGGCGTGCGCACAAGTGCCAAAGTCCCAAAAGGTGCCAATTTTCTCCTAACATACATCTAGGACATTTGGAGTCATCCCCCACCCCTATGGTGAAAAGACTAGCTGTAAGGTGCACTCTCAATAATATATAAAGTTGGGACAGCCTTTGCGCCACATTCAAGGAACACATCTGCACTGCCTGTAATACTTCCTCCCACTGCTCCTCCTCAAGTGTACCCACGTCCCGCTTCCATTTTGCTATCACCTGGAGTGGGAAATCCTCATGGTAGGCAGATAAGAGCATAGAGTAACATTGGGATATGAATCCCTTAAACAGAGGCACATCTTCCATATAAAAAAAAATGGGGGTGGGTGAAAGCGTCCACTGAGACTCCCGGGACTGTGCTCACATCGCATGCCACAGTTGCAGATATTAAAAATGCATAGACTGCGGCAGGTGAAACCTCTCCTGCAGTGTTGCGAATGGACATAATTGTCCATTATCAAAAATTTGTTTTAGGTATGTGACCCCACACCTCTTCCATCTCGCCCCACACGTTAATGTAAGAAACTCAGGATAGTGAGCATTGTCCCAGATGGGGATATATTTAGTGAACCCCTCTACTTTCTGGAGGTATCTAATTTTGCTCCACACCTTATCATCAAGATATACATGGGGAACCGCCTGTTGGGCTTAGCATAGGCCAGTGCCTCCAGCCCCTGCGCCACATCCTGTGTTCCCGTTACATGGCCGACAAGAAATTTGGCAGGATCCATGTCACGCTCCTGACCTGCTGGGATAAGCCTGGCTATATGCTGTGCCTGCGCAGCTAGATAGTAGAACCACGGGTTGGGTAGCGCCAACCCGCCCCTGTCCTTTGCCTTCTGCAGCTGTTCAAGTTTAACTCTTGGGGTTTTGTGTAACCAGAGGAGAGTCCTGAACATAGAGTTGATGACCCAAAACACCTTCAAAGGGACCACCATGGGGGAGTTATGCAGTACGTACAGTAGCTGTGGCATGAGGATCATTTTAGTCAGATTTACTCTGCCTACTAGGAGCATCCTTAGTCTGGACCAAATTTTTATTTTATCTCTCATCCGAGCTAACAGTCAGGTTTAGTCTGATATACTCTCAGTTCAGGTGTCACCTGTACTCCTAGGTATCTGAAACAGGAAGCCACAGGTATTCCCTGAAGTGAGGGGCCCACCTTATCCAGCTCTGTATCTAGTGGCATGATGGAGGATTTTGTCCAGTTTATCACAAGGCCTGAGAACGAGCCGAACCGTGTGATAACAGGTGTCTCCCAGCAGAAGCATAGTGTCATCTGCATAAAGCATTCGTAGCAGATATACAAATCTCCCCTCAGAGTCAATGAGCTGGTCATATACATCAAACTGCACAGACTGGTGTACCAGGACACTCACACCCCTGGAGTATGAGATATGTGTGGAGTGAAACCCCTGGCCCACCCAGGAGAAATTAAGTGACGACAGAGTCTCAGGCGTCAAAAGAGTCTCCTGAAGTGCATATATGGCAGGCGAGTATTTCCCGAGTACAGTGGATATCATGGAGCATTTGAGTGGGTTGTGAAGCTCCCTAATGTTCCAGGATAAAATAGGGACAGAGCTCATGGTGAGGCAATGATAAAGTGTCTTGCAGATCCAAGGGATCCCAACTCCCGGGGGACCCGGCAGGGTCCAGGGGGCACACAACTAGAATCTCGCTGGCATGGTAGTGGCTGGGTTCACCCCATGGGTCACCTTTTCCTGAGGCAGCACTGGCAAGGGGGTTCCTGAGAGCTCTACAAAGTGCTGTTGTATTGCTGAAGTTCAGTAGGTGCAGAGAATAAAGTGTTGTCAAAGCTGATGCAGCAAAAGTTCCGCCAATCTGTGGAAAGGAAAACAGTTGCTCGCTGGCGACAACTGGCCTAATAGGCCAACACAATAACCTGTATCTCGAAAACAAAAACGAAGCTGAGAATTACCAGGAGGCATAACATCGCCCACTTTGTAATCCACATAGGTAATCAGTCAGATAGGTATACAGGCTAAGTGATACCTGCTGAAAACAAAATTCCAACGTGTATTAGTCAACTCACATGCTCTCATCGCTTGTATGGAAGTAGTGGTGTGGTCTCTAGACCTAGTAGGATCAAGGCCCATATCAGTCCTCAGTCGCCGCTCTTCCAGCCCTGCAAAGGTGATGTTCGTTAGCATCAATCCATTGGGATGCATCAACCACAGATTCAAAAAACTGGCTTGACCCCCTGCAGTGATATGGAGCCTTGTGGGAAATAGCATGGCGTACGGTGTGTGGAGCTGCTGCAGGCGCTTTTTTATATCTGCGAATCTGGCCCTGCGGCGTTGCACTTCCGCAGAAAAATCCGGATAAACGGACACGAACTTCATTAAATTTGATATCACGTTTTTCTCTGGCCTGTCGCAGGATGATCTCTTTATCCTTGTAGTTGAGCAAGGTGGGTGCCCTGGTGGAAGGGGTCTGGGCAGCACCCTGTGGGTCCGTTCAACCGAGTACAGCAGGGTGAATACCTCTTTCCCAAAGATCTCCAGCAACCAGTTTTCTATGAAGGTAGTGGGGTCCCTACCCTCCACCTTCTCGGGTAGCCCCACAATACACACATTACTTCTGTGCAAACGATTCTCAATATCGTCCGACTTGAGTTTGTTCGCTTTTGCCAGCCTAGCTATACTTTGGGTGTCGCTGAGGAGTGGGGCCAGCTTTTCCTCAATGTCGCTGATGCAGCCCTGTGTAGCAGCTGTGCATTCCCTCAGTTTCTGTAAGTCGTGGCGCATGAATCCCAGCTCCTCTCTCAGGCCTCCAAACTGATCCTGCAGCGAATTTACAGACGCTGTACAGCTGTGCACTGCTCTAAGGATTTCTGCTAGGGTGGGCTGCTGTGACTCTTCCTCTCCCTCGCCTTCCTCCATATCACTATGCTGATTGCCCTGTGCACCAAAGGAGTGCTGGGGAGCGCCCTCCTCCTCTGTCCCAGCATGGAAAATAGCAGGGGTGGCCGCCATATTGTCCCCACTCCCCAGCTCCACAGCCCCAGATAGTTTCTGGGCATAGTATACAATGTCCTTAGGGGGGTCCTTGTTATTAGCTTTAGGGGTCTTGTGGGTCTTACCCGATTCTTTCCCCTTCTCCGCCACACGTGCTCGCTGGGTCTCGGCGGTGCCTCCACTCTCCGTCTGTTTGCGGGTGAGCATGGGACTTTCTTGAGTATGTACCGGAGTACACTGGTGAGGCGAGGATTTCGGCAGGAAAGCAGG
This sequence comes from Glandirana rugosa, assembly GCA_018402905.1. Classification (NCBI taxonomy): domain Eukaryota; kingdom Metazoa; phylum Chordata; class Amphibia; order Anura; family Ranidae; genus Glandirana; species Glandirana rugosa. The sequence continues at coordinate 1,813,954 of BLSH010115771.1, forward strand.
TCCGGATCAGGGTACTGTGTCGGAGCTTTGTGAGCTGCTTCCTCTCACATTCTGCGCTCTGCCACGCCCCCCGCCATTATTTCTTAACGCTCCTGGCTCTATGCCAAGATTTTGGAGCAGAGGGAGGCCCATTCAAATCAATGGCACCGCTCCAAAGAACACTCAACAAAAAAAACAAAAAAGGGAACCTAAAACAAAAATGAGTGGCTGCAGCTTTCGCTGCAGATTGCTCAGGTGTGAGTGGGGCCTTAGCCCCCAAGTGCATAATTTTAGATTTATCAACTTTAACCACTTGACAACTGGGCACTTAAACCCCCTTCCTAACCAGACCAATTTTCAGCTTTCAGTGCTCTCACATTTTGAATGACAATTACTCAGTCATACTACACTGTACCCATATGAAATTTTCGTCCTTTTTTTCACACAAATAGAGCTTTCTTTTGGTGGTATTTAATCACCATTGGGGTGTTTATTTTTTGAGCAATAAATGGAAAAATACCGAAAAATTTTGTAAAAAAAAATGCATTTTTCTTTATTTCTGTTATAACATTTTGCAAATTAGTAATTTTTCTTTGTAAATTTTGGCCAAAATTTATACTGCTATATGTCTTTGGTAAAAATAACCCAAATTATTTGGTCTTTGTGAAAGTTATAGAGTCTACAATCTATGGTGCCAATCACTGAAAATGTATCACACCTGATGCACTGACGGCCTATCTCATTTCTTGAGGCCCTAACAAGACAGGAAAGTACAAATGACCCCTTTTTGGAAAGTAGACAGTCCAACGTATTTAGTAAGAGGCATGGCGAGTTTTTTGAAGTTGTCATTTTTTCCCACAATTCTTTGCAAAATGAAGATTTTTTTTGTTCAGTTTTTTTTTTTCCCACAAAATTGTCATATTAACAGGTTATTTCTCACACCCAGCATATGCATACCACCAATTACACCCCAAAACACATTCTGCTACTCCTCCTGAGGTTTTAAATACCACATGTGTGAGACTTTTACACAGCCTGACCACATACAGAGGCCTATTATGCAGGGAGC